>CAHIKZ030001862.1:295000-367500 GCA_903632075.3 Acanthosepion pharaonis
GTATCATTAAAAAATATTATGGATGTTATCTGAATATCGTGATGTTTAATATCTGGTTCGAATTCTTATATAGCCAACGTAATGCAGTCACCCGAGGACCATCATAATTGAAATCTCGTGGACTGGCGCTACGCAATCACAATCAATATTATGGATATCGCTTTTAACTTGAAGTACAAAATACATAATCAAGATAGTGACATTAAAAATACTCCAAACAGTTTTATAGGAAAGAACAACCTATCAATATTAGAAAGAGTGTTAACAGCTATTGAATTTGTGTACTATAATTTCGTGAAAATTGCTTTAAAAGAATTACTTTCTAAATTTCAACCGACACTAGTATTGCTTGCTTGGTCAAGGAATGTCGAATATTTCATTATTGCACATTTATAAACCAATCATTCGACATTATTTCGAATAAGCCTAACGATATCTTGTCCGCAGCTCCTGAGATATATCTTGAGATTCTCGATAAAATCCAAAGATAGATCTGTAATGTTCTCAACTGGCATCTTTTATTCAGTCATTTTGCCTCTAGCGTGAGGATTCTACTCTTTACCTTTTACTATATTCATGGAAATTGTTCTAAAGAGCTGTCCTTGTTACCTCAACAGTATAAAAATTAACCGCACTGCTGGTTTGTCATTTAGGTCTCATAAGTTATATTCTAAAAATTAATTTTCTCGCCCGTGGAACTTCCTTTCGATTTCTCTCTTCCCTCTCAACTACGGCTTCTTTCTTTCCTCTTACTAGGTTATTCTTTAAATGCAATGTCAATCGTCTTCTGCTACCTTCCTGACGTATGTTCTTTTATTGTTTGTTTTTCTCACTAAAGTATCCCCATTCACTTTTTCTTTCAGTTAACCCTGGCGACTCAGTTGCATTATCGACTTTCTTGTGATGAAATGGTTAAAAGAAAACGGTAACTTATATTATTAGCCTTACTCTATACGAGGCTGGGTCTGTACGAGAACTGTTCACCAATATTGTCTACTGCATTTTTAATCTGATACGTATCACTCAAGGTTTGTTGTAATGAATGATCATCAGTGAGTTACGTGCATTACCAAATAGGAGAGAAAAGAAAAACAAAAATACCTACGGGGAAAATTAAACAATGTACTTTTTTTTAAAAAAAAAAGTAGATGTTATTGTTTGATGTTTGTGGCAGATTATTCAACCCATAGGACTTCAGAATTTCAATCTCTTTGCGTTTTTAATTTTAGAGCAGCACATCCCAGGAACGTACCTTTTTTTATGGAATACACATTTATAGACAATGTTCTAATCATAACTTCTAACTATTAAACCTATGTTAGAAGAGATTGGGGTAGAAGTGATGTATTCTACCTTTCGCAAAGGTTTTGTACGAAAGAGAACATAACCTCAACCCGAATTCGAACTCGCGCTGCTTGATTATTCTTTCGAAACCGCATTTTCACTAATACACATTCTACTATAGTCGTCTTAAATTACAATGTTTTGTTAGAAATTGCTAAATTATGAATGCTTTCACTTCACAAATATGCAGTGAACAATAGTTGTTTTTGAAATACTTATTTTAAGATGTTGGTTAAGCCACGAATATTTCAATATATATATATATATATATATATATATATATATATACCCACTCCCCTCCCATTCCTATATATCATTTCCGTTAAGTTAACCATCTAAATAGGTCAAGGTTCGGTCACTCCTCCTCCCCCAATATAAAGCATGCTTAAGAGAGATATAAAATTAACACCGCCCCATACTCTACCTTGTCTCTTTAACTACAATTCTCACCCCCACCTGTTAAATTACAAAAATTACACTACCCATCAATTTCTAATCCCATTTTTCCTTTCATTTCGTTGTTGGAATTGTTACCTGATGATCCGGAATCCTTTAAAAAGGATTTTGGTGAAATAAATTATTGTAATGGTACCTTAAAGTGGTCTATTTTTTTTCATTAAATATTAGCTCTGTATTCACATTGAGCTCTCAGGATTTCATCCTCCTTGGAATTACCCATTCGGTTTACCAAGTTCTTCGTAACTTAACTATATATATATATATATATATATATATATATATATATATATATATATATATATATATATATAAATATATATATATATATATATATAAATACATATATATATAATAAATACATATATATATATATATATAAATACATATATATATATATATATATATATATATATATAAATACATATATATATATATATATATATATACATATATATATATATATATATCAAATATATATATATATATATACATATATATATATATAAATACATACATATATATATATATATAAATATATATATATATATAAATATATATATATAAATACATATAAATACATACATATATATATAAATACATATATATATAAATATATATATATATATATATATATATATATATATATATATATATATAGAATTAATTTTTGTACACTATTGTTTTAATAGTATATTAAACTATAGTGATGCTATAGATACATTACTTTTATTGACTTATGACCAAATTAAGAAATATTCTATTTATGAGCTTTATTGTTTCAGAGCGTAGCCGATCATGACTCTTCACAACTTCCTCTCTGTTATTGCTCAATGTCATGTTGCCAGAAACTTTTGCCTGTTTTATTAATTTCTCTTTTCAAAACATTGTTTCCTATCTTTCACCTTATATTCATTAAATACGTTTCTCGTTATTCCTATTCATTTTTTGTCTTATGTATGTTTTGTGCGTGTTAATTACTCCAAGTTCTCTTTCCTTGTGTATTCCAGAAAATTTACTTTTTTTCTTTTTCATAAAAGTATTCATTTTAACTCTTATAAAATACTAAAATAAATACATTTTACTGACATTTTTGCTCGTTTATTTTCGTCAGTAGAAACATTTTCTCTATTGCGTCATTGATAAGGCACTTAGTAAATAAATATAATCGATTTTTTAATCATTATAACCCAAGCAAGGCAATCATACGACTAATTTTCCAGAGTGTTAGAGAATATGAGAAAACGAGGAGAGAAAAATATGAAAAATAAGTAGAAATTCAGAAGATATCGATTGGCGTTGCATTTAAAAAATTGAAGATCAGAGTTTACTGGAAAGATGAAAGAGATTTCCACAAGCGAGAAGTGTGAGAAAAGAAATTGTTGACACGTTCTTGTACCTGTGACTAAATAGCATGATTATAATGTATCCTAACTCATTCAATAAATGTAAATGATATCTTTCAACTCATAACTTATGGACACATGGCAGGATGGTTAGAATGTTTGCATTCCATAGCCAAATTATAAATGAGTGATTGTTTTACAAATTTTGGCCTGGAGAAATGATCTAAGCTTGCGGCACCGTTGAATAGTTTCTGAAACCCAGACAACAAATTAACTCAAGTCTTGTCAAGGAATACATCGAATGTTGTGATATCAAAATCATAAGAGATCATGACCAAGATTTTTAGCTGACTCAGTTTCTACTAATGATCATGCACTCCCTTTCGAAAGAAAAGTGCCAAAAATGTCTATTTAGCATAGTTGCAATATAAACATAAAAGGAATAGCTCTTTGGTCTGAAGAAATATAACTGTGCCTAAGCAGGTAATTGTAAAAATTTACCTGAGCCCCTTATCAGAAACCGTATTTTCTTGAGACTAACAGATGTGTACTAATACAATTCGCCGGGTAAAATACCGGAAGACGTGTTGTATTTTAATCAAGAAGGAGCAATAAATTAATTCTTTCTTCTGAATCGTTCCTGAATTAATTGAAAACGTATGAACGTGTTTAAACGTACAATCCGAGAATGTTATGATAAAACAAAGATTAGGAAACATCTATTATCCATGGATAAAATAGAAATATTTCATGTGAAATATAAGAAAAATGCTCGAACAACTTCAGAGAGAATTATCAAATACACCGCAACAGCTAGTAAACCAATATCTGCCTAAATTAAGGAAGAAACATTAGATATCTCATATTAATTAATATCTTATTTAATTCGATATTTTTGGATGACAAGCCCCTTAAGGAAATAGGCGATAATGTGTCTGAAATGTCATTAGTATTTAGAAGATTATTTTAAATTAAAATTCAGTGGTTTTCCTTTGCTTTCTCCATTGTTTTGTGATCATAGTGTTATCATTCCTCTAGACTGGTTTCTAACTATAGATAAAGAGCTGAGTTTACACTACTATGCAACAAGTAGCTGCTGTAGACGAGATTGATTTATGCATTCCTAAGGGCCTATTTACAAAAGAGAGCGTCACAGTTTCAGTCAGATTCAGAAGTCATCTCGGCGTTTTGACTTTCCACGCCGATAAATGTTACACTATCTTCACATTATCGATATCGTTAATGAACAAAAAAAAAATATATATATATTTATATATCTATGGTGGTTTCGATCGACAAGTTACGCTAACTTGTGTGAAGGAAAAAAAAATCGAACGATGCCCAGTCTTTGCAAAGTTTCGCAATATGTTTATCAGTGTAATTGCCAAGTCGAATGGCGATACATATTAAAAATATCCAATCGACCCGCATCATTGCCTACGTGTGTGAACCTGTTGTCATATGCGGCAGACCGAATGACGGCACTGATTCCCCATAGCTTTGAAATAACCAAAATACTTCATTTGTTTGTGATTTCATCGCTGTTGGAAACAATTGTAGGTAAAATCAACTCTATTTCAAAACGAAATGCTTATTGTTTACTTAATAACTGCTGATTAGGCCAGTAAAGTTAGAAATGCAGTACGATTTAAGGTGATAGGTAGCAATAAAATCTTAGTTAAATTTCATTTTATAACCTTACATAAACTTGACTTTAAAATAGGAAAAGTAAGTAAGATTTTCAGAAATTTAGAATATATTAATCTTAAGGAGGTAGGTATTAATAAAATCTTAGTTTAGTTTGACTTTAAAATAGTAAAAGAAAGTAAACTTTTTAAAAAGTTAGAATATACTATTCTTAAGGTGGGGGGTATTAATAAAATCTTAGTTTTAAATGTGGCCTTAAAATAGAGAAAGAAAGATTTGCAGTATGGTTGGGCAACAGAATGCATGTTCATCAGTATGAGGATGAGCCCGAAATGCGATTTGAAGTTAGGGGACAATACAATCAAGCAGACGCGGAGTTTTAAATATCTGGGAAACGTCTTGACTGAGGACGGTAAGTGCGACACTAAGATACGTAGACGTATTGGCAAGGCCAAGGACACATTCTGGGCAAAGTATTGCAAGAAAGGAGAAGTTCTTTGTTAACAAAGAAAAGAATACTGAGATGTTATGTGACATCTATCCTTCTTTACGGCAGCGAATGTTGGATGATTTCATCAAAGATGAAGAAGAGACTCGAAGCGACAGAAGGATGCTAAAGATATCATGGACCATGCGTGTTATCAACGATGGGGTTGCAAACAAGGAGGAGGCTTATACTTAACATCAGGAAGAGGCAGCTGATGTTTCTGGGACACATAATAAGGAAGGAAGGCCTGGAGAATCTGATACTCACGAGTCGAATAGAGTGAAAGAGAGACAAGTGAAAACAATGCTTGATATACCTGGCGGGATTAAGCAAGTGGATGACAAAACGTGGTCATGGGGAGAAAGCAGAGGGAAGAGCTACAAGGGATAGAAGGAGGTGGAGAGCCGTGATCGCCTACCTCCTGAAAGGACATAGTACATAAAAAGAAGAAATAAGAGTATTCTCATCAAGTAGGACTGAACATCTCCGAATTTTAGAAGGAAATCAAGAACGCATTCCAGTGTTTTGTAGAATAAGATAAATAGCACAGATAATAAGAAGGATGAAATTGGTAATGACAAGTATAATTATGGAAGGATTAGTGATAACAAGGGAAAAAAACACAGATTGCCATTACAAAAGGAATTCCAGGAAGTGAATGTGAGATCATGTGAAAAAAAGGGAATATAGTCTTGTATGTATCTCTATCTATAAAAGGCAGGATGTGTGTGTGTGTGTGTGTGTGTGTGTGTGTGTGTGTGTGTGTGTGTGTGTGTGTGTGTGTAACGAATGCACGGCCGCAATTCTCGACGGATTTGCACCAAGATTTACATGCACAAGCTCCAACTTAGAGGAAAGGCCAAGACCGACGTTGCATTTCCCAACTCCCATCGATAGTGGAAATAATCGATTTTTTCATGCTTCTACGGCAGTTTTCATGTAGTTTGCTGCCATTTTCTACTGGCCAGAGTGAGAGCCTCAAAGCTGGCTGCCACGAATACACAGGAATATTCTATTGGCCAGCGTGAGAGCCAACGGCTGACTGACACGAATGTTAACTAGCATGCTAGCATTCAACAAAAAATTGATAGCTGCATTCGTCACAAGTGGGAAAAAATTAAATCTGCATGGCACTTTACTCCAATTGGCTCATTCGCTTGCTTAAACTCAACGTTGATTCTGATTCCGCAGTACTGTGTTGGATGTGAAAAATTATTTGTTGTTAACATTCTTTTTCATTCGGTTTTTCCAGTTACGATTCCTTTTTTAAAGCTGATTGTTTTGTGTTCATTTTGTTTAGTTCTTTTTTCGTAACAGATTTAATGTTTAGTATAGAGCTTAGAAAAAATTCGCAGTGAGAGATAGGCAAGAAGTAAGGCATGTAGCAACATCAGCACGGCAAAGGGCACTCCTTTAGAGGCAAGGAAGGGCAAAAATATTTTAAGTCAAGTGATAGCGATTGCTGTATGAGTCGTACGATTTTTGAATCAAGCACGGGCAACGCCGGGCCATGCTACTAGTAAGCGAATAAAACTGATAATGCTGATCTCCACAAACTGATCAACATCAACAGAAGCCGTGCAAAAAGGAAAAGTAAACGTGGGAAGCCTGTATCATGAAAATGGAAAATAAAATGAAACATACTCGAATATCAACGCAAAGTTAATACCATGGATTAACTCGATTTTAATAGCGAAACAAAATTAAAATAAAGATAGCAATAATCAATTGTAAATTATAAACTTGTATCATTCAGGCGATATTTAAATATATGGAAAGTGTTTTGAGAGAGGATGAAAAATGTGACAACGAAAAATGCACGGTTATTTTATTAGAAAAATATGCTTTCCAAAAACTTATCAATCGACAAAGAAACAGGAAAATTTTGCTAGAAATCAACAGGCGTTATGTCAAATAAATCTACTTCTATAGAAATGAATGCGGAACAATCTCCTCAACGATTAAGAAAAAATGTACATAAAAGAAATATAACTCTACAGAAGGATACTGAGATATCTATGGATGGATGGAGAATCAACAAGCAGGTCTTGAAGAAAATATTAAGAAAAATAACACGTATTATATGACGTTTTTGTACACGTCTAAATAAATAAGTCGAAACACAGTTGATATATGAATGTGCTGGGTGCCATTACGAACGGTGGGATGTCTGATCTAAGATGAATTCTTATTAGGATTTTGACTGAGAATGTGCTAAAAAAGATAATGATGTTTATATCACTATATCTTGAAGAAGAGGCGGTTAAAGTGAAGGGGTGGTACCGAGATGCCAACCTGGTAACACGCTTAATTTGATGCAGTTAGGGTACCAGTGAAAGTAGCTCGTCAGAGCAGTTGTCATGAAAATATTTTACAGAGGGAAACCACATCACGTCAGTAGAAAAGTGACTGTCGTCAAGATGCCAGGTAAGGAGCTATCATATTGCATATCCGTCTTTGGATTTTGTCGAGAACCACGAGATGAACTGTGAGGTCACCAGACAATATAGGGCAACATTATTCAATGCAAGGACGAATAACAAATTTGTAGATTTTGAAGGATTGACTCAGACGAGAAAAAACTTTAGCGCGACACAACGAACCAATGTTCCTTGTGGTGTTGAAAACCTGAGTCATATAAATTTATGAGTAGCATGTTGAAAACTGTCCCTCTCCAGATCAAACCAAAACCCACTTGAAGACTTCCTTTGGATAAGGTCGCATACCCTTTTTTCTTTGAATGAAACCTTCGCCATGGACATTTGTCTAAGAAAGTTACCTCATCAGCTGCATATTTTGCTATGGTGCCTAGTCAACTCCTTGTGATAGACGGTCGTTGAAAGGTTGTTTTTTTTAATCTTGTTGCGTGTTCAAGCTCTTTTCTTAAAAGAAATTGCAGGTTGGAAGTGGTGCTGAGGTAGATGACACTTGCATGCGTCACACTGAGGTACACTATAGTAATAACACTAAGAGGATTACTGGACATGAAAAAAATGTCAGTAACACTTTACTATTAAACACCTTATCAAATGTCCAAGCTATATTTTTGTAATCATTTCTCCTAAAGCAAGGCAATAAAGCCACTAAGACATTAGGGGTTAGAGAGTGTGAAAGAATATGAGGAAAAAAAAACATTATTAAGATAACGATCAATATATGAAGGTCAAATTTAATTGGAACAATAAGACATTGAAAATAGATTCCCACAGTTGGAGAAGAAACGGTTAGACTAGAAATTGCGTTAGATTAAACAATTTCAACTGTACAACGATGTGACCTTCCGACTAATCGAATACTTCACTTAAATTCGTAAAATCGATGTATCTAAAAAGAAAGCTCATCAGAACTATTACGATGAAAATATTTATAGAAAAAGCCCAGTGAAGATACATTATGGCGGTGAGAGAGTGAATGAAGTCGAGACTATTAGATGTTATTACAGATAGAATAATAAATAAACTAGACGAAAAACAGTTATGCGAAAAGGTAAAATGTAGATGTTGCTACTAACAAATACACCAACTGCAAACAATAGCTCAATCGCTCAAATAGAATTAAAAAATGAATGCAAACACACATTGTTACCTTTGGTTATAAAAGAACCCATTCGTCTCGAGTGAATATGCCGCGGTTTTTGATTTTGATTGGCTGAGCTAGCATGGGAATGATAGAGAAAGGTTTTCCAGGAAGTCGTTGTGTTAAGCAATATAGAGCTGTTATCTTTCGTGTCTGAAACAGCTCCTCAGTAAGTGGAAAATATCACACACAAGATAGTATATGTCGACATTAATAAAATAGTTAAGCTAAAATTCTCTTTGTTGAAGTTGTTCATTGCCGAACCGAAACAATGGGCGATCGCTTGCCAATTGAAAAAGCCGAGCTGAGAACATTCACTGCTGTCAATATGCAATATTATATTCAAATTCCGGACTAGTCCGCTGTGTTCTGTTTCGAACAAATGACACATAATTATATTATTAGATATACCAGCGCTTCTAAAATGGGGTCGCGAAAGTTAAATTCAAACAGTTGAATTTCACTGTATATGTTATTTGACAAACGCATAATATTTAACCTGATGCGCCACGCCAAGTGCTGCGGTTATACAACGTACGTCTGGCGTTATTTCGACTAATGCAATGACAATATATGTTACGCTTTTATTCGATTGAGGTTGGTATTTATTCAAAAACGGAGAACATGCTTTACGTCAAGCTGTGTAAAATATTACAGCGAAGTTTAATTTGTTATGCAACAAAAAACAAGCACATCCGTCATATTGATTTTTGCTTTAGTTTATTTTTGTTTACTTTGGTTTATTTTTGTACTTGAAACTAATAATGTAACTACTTTTTATATCTAAATTGTTCAGCAAAAAACAAAAAAAAAAAAACATGATATATGTATTTATATCTTTTTCTTTACATATTTAATACCTCGAATCGAGAAAAATCTCGTGATGAAAAATGGAGTAATGAATAAAAAGTTTTATATAAATATATATATATATATATATATATATATATATATATATATATATATATATTAACAGAATATACGATAAAACTGCTACAAAATTTCGCTCAGAGAAAGACACTTAGAAGAAAATTTAGTCAAAGGAGGAAAAATCGTTCGATTTCGCCTAAACTACATACAGCAACCCTGAGAGCATTCTGCGAAAACGTCTATGGAAAAGATAAAATAAACGTAATTGGAGATTATTCAACCATGTAAGATTTGTAAGAAAATTTTTTAAAATATCTTAATACCCGGTGAATTAAAAGTACGGTAAATTACTTGATTATAGAATGTCCCAATCTAAGTACAATAATAAAAAATAAAACAAACAAAAAAAAATGTAAATATTAAAAGTACGGTAAATTTCTTGATTATAGAATGTCCCAATCTAAGTACAATAATAATAAAAACAAAACAAAACGAAATATAAATATGTTTCAAATGTAAAGTTTAGTAAAATTATCATAAAATAATAGACGAGACAACCGGGAGAAATTAAACAAGTGATAGCTTGAAACACCAACTGTAAATGATGTAAAATAAGACTAATGATTATAGGGTGTAAATTATTTGACAAAAATAGGTGCAAAATGTAATTATAGGGATATTGCTGAGATCATTAATTGGGCGAGAATTTTACCCAAGGAAAACCGGTCATGCCCCCCAAATTTGTCTTTTTGAAAGTTCTGTGTCTATTTTATAATTTTGGCAGAGAATAAGTGAAATTAATCCGCAGCAGCGGATTATCATCAGTTTTTTTTTATGGACAATGGTCATAGTTTTAAAACCAAAACCCTATTAAAAATGGCTTAACGACGAACACGTTATGGACATATGTTTGGATGACACATTTGGTTCAAAGTTGGGTGAGATGATATACTGAATCACACAAATAGTGTGTTGATAAAATATTACAAACTGAACTGTATATTAATATGGAAACATAATGACAGTTTCTACGTTTTGGTTAGAAAACATATCCCTCAAAGATTGTATCAGGAATTTTGTCAATTAAATTCCCGGAATGACCATATGAAATTATGATTTTTACATGGTCTCTTAGCTGATTTTACTTAAAAGTATACATACTTTGGAGTTAGATTGATTTATTGAAATGTGTTCTTTTTCGGGTTATCAAATGTTTTTCCCATTTATTTAAAGCCCAATATATTTTTAAATTATAAGAATTGTATTAAGATATTAATAATTTAAACCTAAAAGTCATACTTAATTAACACCGAACTAGGGGGTTGGATTAATAACTGTACAAAGGGAATTTGCATGTAAGTGAATATAATGAACGTGTCGTGAATTTGATCTCAGCTCTCTGATTTACAATTCATAAGTGTTATCCATTTCACCACCCCCACTCCCAAGCCTGTGGTATAACCGTAAATCTTTTGAAGTTAAAATCAATACTGGCCAGGTATATAAACTTGAAGTTCGCAGTGCTAATCGACGAATTAAATTGTAATACGGAGTATAGAATAAAGGACATTATCAACATGTTTAAATCGTAATGTGCTTAAGGAATATATAATGGTAAGGTTGCGAAACCTAGACATTAGTACAATCGATTGAAAGCAACCGGAAAACTGAACAAATAGTAATAGAAAGAGAACTCATGCTTAGGTTTCAAAGAACAAACTTAGTTATTAGGTAACACCGAAGTGATTAAAAGATAAAAAACATCTTTGCAGACGAGACAAAGAAATAGAAGAAAACATAACAGATGGATTTAGACGTTGCTTGGTTTTTGCTCAATGGTAATCAAAACTGGGAGGAGAAATAGAAGACTGAAAGACGAAGTTGTGAGTCTTACAATAGCATACATATGTTCTTCATAGACTTGTAAATGTTCTTGGTCCTCCATGGTAGGAAGGCTTTAGTCTTCGTGGATAATGAGGATATATATATATATATATATATATATATATATATATATATATATATATATATATATATATATATATATGATAAAAAATGACGTGTATTTGTTGCAATCATCAAATATATTTAGAACCTGATCGTTTTTCAAGTCGAGTTCTCTATTTCAAATCATTCTCTTTCTAATGAATATTTTAAAAGACACTTTAATTAATTTGACGTTTCTAACAAGATAGTAAATTGATGAGATGTTTTTGTAATAAATTAATAACACAGTGCGTTGGAATTTTATAGAGACTAACCTCAGAGTAATGGGATTGTCTGTGAGAAATTTAAGAATTTAATTATATTAACAAAACTATTTTTTTTTGCAAGGTTCGAAAAGGGGTGACAAGATGTACTGAATCACACAAGTAGTGTGTTGATAAAATATTACAAACTGAACTGTATATGAATGTGGAAACATAATGACGGTTTATATGATTTGGTTAGAAAAATATAATCATTATTGAAGTTATCTATGGAGATGATCAGTTTAAAAAAGCTATACACTTATTGAATTTATGTGATGAGGAGGTAACATCAACTTACATTCGTATTACTGTCCTTGTTATTATAAATATGTTCGGGCCGTTGAGAACATCTACATTGTTCAGTTGTCTTGTGTGCTGTAACTATGGAATATCGAACTGAAAGATTTATTTAATCTTCTATAACTACTAAACCCACCAGGATACAATAGTACAAGTGGATTAACACATTAGTCCGAGAAGTTGATAGCATTGTGAGTTCATTCCCAGGGCCCGATAATACGGAAACATAACTTTTTTCTTTTTTTTAAGCATTACGCCCCGAGTAAGACTTGAAGCTACTAGGATGCAAGGGGTTGCAGAAGATTTGGAGCGAGTGCAGATAAGAGTGATAGAAGAAAGGATGAGGAGAGGGATAGTGGATAGATCAAGGTAACTGGAGATGTCGATTGACATTACATTTGAATAGTTGGAGATTATAGCTCTCAGGGAAACAGTAATAGGGAAGAGTGTTCTACAGGCGAGAGGTGCGAGGTATGAAGCTATTGGAGTAGAAGAGACGGCTATATTTAAAAGTTTCTACAGTGTAAGGGTGAGAGCGGGATGCCAGCCTCGTAGGGCGCTTGAATTCATGAAGTCTGGGAACCAGTGAAAGCAGCTCATCGGAGCAATTACCATGAAAGTATTTGTAAAAAAGACAGAGAGAGGCGACGGCGCGTCTTTGAGAGAGCAACTGTAGACGAGATGCCAGATCAGGGCCAATTATATTACATATCCGCCTCTGGATCTTTTTAAGAACTCCGAGATAAAGAGTAGGTGTGCATGGAGTGAGAACGAAAAAGATCCCCTGCATTAGATTAAATAAATGGCTAACTTTGAATTTGGAAGAAAGCTAACCGTATCGGCATACACTTGAAAAGACCAGACGTTACAAGTGGCGAAACCTTGTAAAGATAATAATAATAATAATAATAATAATAATAATAATAATAATAATGATGTTACTGGGTGTAAACAATTTTAATTATTTACTGAAGTTACTTAGGGGCTGTAAAGTCGTAAGGTATGCATCTAGAACGTATAAAAGCATTAAACATTTAAGGAATAGACTACGATAAAACATGATTGATATAATTATTCTTGTTGTTACAGAAATTATCAAATTAGCGTTTAAGCATTTATTTATATATCTATATACTAGAAAAAAATGGTTGTCACTGAGTTTACAACTAAGCGGCAGGGGTCTCTTTTAGACTTAAACGCAATCTTCGTCGCTTGGTTTTGACATAAGCGTCGATTTTTAAAATTTACATACGCCCGATCTACGATAATGATCACGTTTACCCATAAATATAGCATACCTAAAAGCAATATATATATATATATATATATACAGTGTAACCCGGATATAACAGAAACCCGGATATAAGAGAGATTTTCTCTGGTCCAAAATTATAACCTGTGTTAATGTATATAAAATAGACCGAACCGGATATAAGAGAAACCCGGATATAAGAGACTTCTTCTCCGGTCCCGACAACTCTTTTATATCCGGGTTACGCTATATATATATATATATATATATATATATATATATATATATATATATATATATATATTTATAACTATACTCGTTTCGAAAAACCCTCGAATTTTTGATTTGCCAATAATCAAATCAATCTCGAGGGGAAAAAAGCTTTTAAAAAAAGAAAGAGCTACAAACATGAAAGTCCGTCGAAAAAAAATCGCACAGTTACAGGTTTGAAGCCCAAAGAAAAACCCCGATACGAGTAAACAACTAACTAACAAAATTCTTTTACTAAGAAAAATAGAAAGGTTTATAATAAATATGAGGTGGAGAGCATATTTTCGTCTAAATAATAAACCTAACAGCAAAACAAACGAGAGCTATGGATTTGAGACCAATGCCCATTCCCCGTATGTTAAGAAACTCAATAACTTCGAATCGGAGTTAATCGGCATTATCAAAAAATTAAAATATAGAAAAATAAGAAATAATAACGTGCAACAGCAAATTACTAAAAACATAAAAGAAATAACGAAGATAAGAACATCTACATAAAGCCTATAGATCTAAATTCTTATATAAAATGAGCACCAATAATTACAAAAAAATATTACATAAAGAAGTAATAAAACATTATATAAAAGCCCTAAATGACATAGAGACTAAAATTGACAAAGAGGCTAGTATCTTAAATAATAAATTTGAATTAGGTAATCGGGTTGAGAAAATAAACTTAAACACTTGCTTTATCACCATAAAAGATCATAAAAGTAATTTTATTAATAACCCAGAATATAGACTCATAAACCTTACTAAAACAGATTTAGGTAAGATTCTGCAGGATATATGTAAATCCCTCAGGACTTCCCTTAATATTAACCATGGCAATCAACTAAGGATTGTATTAAATGGTTTGAAAATTACAACAAAAATGAAAAGTGCTCATTCATTAGGTATGATATTAAGGAATATTACCCGTCTATCTCAGAGAAAACCCTAATGAAGCCCTCAGCTTAGCTAAAGAATACATCCAAATTCCGGATGATAAAATAAACCTAATTAGACATTGCAGAAAAACATTGCTATTCCACAATAATGCAATATGGATTAAAAAAAAGATAATGTTAACAGTTTTGACAACCTTATGGGGCATATGATGGAGCAGAGGTGTGCGAGGAGGTAGGGTGCCTGCTGCTCCATAAGCTTAATGAATATATAGATTTAAATAAACATGGGTTGTACCGCGACGACGGTTTAATTATAGTGGAGAAAAGTAACCCTAAAAAATGTGACACTATCCGTAAAAAACTACACTGTTTTTTTAGAAAATTCGGATTTAATCTCGAAATAGAAACTAATTTGAAAATTACTATTTAAACATTACGTTGAATTTTCAAAATGGTACTATATCCCCGTATTAAAAAGAGAACCAGGAACCCCAATATTTACACATAAAATCTAATCACCCAGCACATATCTTAAGGCATATTCCAAAGAATATTGGTTAAAGACTTTCAACTAATTCCTCCAATAGGGACATTTTTGAGACCAATAAAACAAGTTATGAGGAAGCCCTATCTAAGAGTGGATATAAAAATAAATTGGAATATATTGACATAAATAGCCATAACAGTACTCAGAATAAACGTAACAATAGGCAGAGAAATATTTTGTGGTTTAACCCTCCTTTTAATTTAGCGGTAAAAAGAAAAATTGTCAAAAATTTTTAGACTTATTAGAGCAACATTTCCCAAAAAACTGAGTTACATAAAATATTCAATAAAAATAATGTAAAACTTAGTTATTGTTGCATGCCTAATGTAGGGACCTTAATAAGTGGATTGAATAAGAAAAAAACTAGGGATAATCCACGCAGCAACCCTCCTACTTGCAATTGTAGAAACAAAAATATCTGCCCATTACAGGGAAAATGTCAGCAAGAATGCGTGGTTTACCAGGTGAAAATTTACAAAGGAGGATACTAACCATAAAATATACATAGGTGCTACTCAGAATAAATTTAAAAAAAAATATACTATGATCCCACGAGTAGTTTTACAAACGAAAAAACTAAACATAGTACCACGTTATCCACCTATGTATGGAAAACCAGACAAGAAGATAATAAAGACCCCATCCTTAAATGGGAAATATTTACAACAATGCCCCAAATATAAAGCAGGCCAAAAATTTTGTAAATTATGTACAGAGGAGAAATTAGCCATAGCTTTATATAATCAACCTAACCAGCTATTAAATCCCCAAAACCGAAATTCTTAACATATGTAGGCATAAAAAATCTTGGTTACTAAATTAAGACGAATTTTCCCGTTTATGTGTCATTCCACCTTAATGTTCGTATTTTAATAACCCCTCCTCTTTTTGTTGAATAAATCTTTAAAAGGTGGTTTTGTGTTTGTGTTTGTGTGTTTCTTTCTTTGGTCACATGGTATAATTTTGGCTATCGCCTATAAATATGCTTTTCCCTTTGCCGCTTTAGTCGACTTTCCCTGACGATCTGTATAGGTGAAACTTAGGTAGGTTTGTCTGGCTCACTAGGTTTATCTCTCTCTCTCTCTCTCTCTCTCTATCTATCTATCTATCTATCTATCTATCTATATATATATATATATATATATATATATATATATATATACATATATATGTATATATATATATGTACACACACATATATATATATATATAATATATATATATATATATATATATATATATATATATATATGCATGCCTTAAGATTTTAACCTTTCGAAGCCCCTAAAGTAATTGAAAAAATTACCCAATATCTTTACCTGTAATAATCTCAGCTTTTAGATTTGGGACATTTTCTGAACAACCTCGAATAGACAGATAGAATATATATATATATTAAATATATATATTTTACATATGTATATGTATATTGTATATTTATATATATATATATATATATATATATATATATATATATATATATATATATATATATATATATATATATATATATATAACATTCTTACCAGCCAAAAACAATCATAAAAAAAACTAATACATAAATGTATTTGTAATTACTTTTTCAGTTCCGGCGTTCTCACGGTTGATAGAAAGAATTTCATGTCACTAAAGGTGACGTTGAATAAACCGTGAAAGTGAAATTTGTAATTGGTTTTTAAGTTTTCGCCTGTTGCTACATTCATTTTCTAGGGTTGTTATGTGTCTGTATATTTATTTTCAACTCACTCATCATCTTGAGTGAACTGAAATGGGAGAACGCCTGAATTGAAAAAAAAAACTGTTGCGTATATAGACACAGAACACTCATTGAAAACGAATATAACAACATTCGAAAATAGAAAAAAGGAAAACATAAATATTCCAGTTAAATGCTTTGCATGATGTAACTTATACATTTATAGGTAGATAGAAAAATAGATGGATAGGTGGAAGGCTTTGGGCCAACTTCTGAATTTAATAATTAGCAAATTTCATATATTCTTTGGTTTAATTAACAACTATTAAGTTAATGATTCTGAATCCATTTAATCCATTAATGCAAGGCATTTAACATTATATGGAGTGGGTTATGGTCAATTAATTTTTTTAAATAAGCCAGCCCTGAAACTTCTCATTAATCACACGGTATATTAACAAAAATTCAAAATGTTTTAAAACATATTCTATATAATAGGTTAATTTAATCATTATTATTATTATTATTATTATTATTATTATTATTATTATTATTATTATTCGTAGTAGTAGTAGTTGTAGTAGTAATAGTTTTAATTGATGTTACTACGCCCCAGGTAGAGAAAGTCTCCCCGGCCCGATGTGAACAAGTAAAATTATTTTGAAAAAAGCAAACAGCCTTCAAATGTTAGGTGGTTCCTCGACATCTAGATGATGTCCGCAAACGTTTGGCTTACTATCTATCTATCTATCTATCTATCTATCTATCTATCTCTACATATATATATATATATATATATATATATATATATATATATATATATATATATATATGTGTGTGTGTGTAATTTTCTCGAGATCTTTACAATAACTTATTTGATGAAAGGAATAGTGTTCATGTATTATTTTGAGTATAATTAATAAAAAATAATTATTATATAGTTGTTGCTATTTTTTAATTTTCGGATGTAGAAAAATTGATTTTGGGTTGAAGAAATGTGGGGACTCAAAAGCGTAAAAATGTAATGGAAAATGACTGTGATGGAAGCAGATATGCGGAAACTTAAAAATTTGAAGAGAAGTCGATGAAGATAATAAAATAAACATTAGAATGTTGAACAAAAATAAAGTGGTCTAAAGAAATATTTTAAGAAAAATTAAAAATATATGGATCGACGTGCCATAAGTTACTTGATTGTAGCTGTTGTTGCAAATATAATCATATAGAAAATATACATAAACTGGTGAGACCTAGCTGCCAATATAATGATGCGCTTAAATTAAATTCTATGAACCAAAGAAGAAAGTTTATCAGAACAGACTCTATGAAAATATTTATATAAATTGCACAGGGAAGATATATTACGACATTTGGAAAGTGACTAATCCGTCTTTGGACTGATATCAAGAAACTCTAAACACGTAGGAAAAGCACCAGACCAGATATGCATCGCAACTACAATGGAATCCATATCATTTAACAATTTATAAAGAAACAAATGTGAAAAAAATTTCTTAGTCATGAGCTTATTAAAAAAAATGAGTAAAGAATGTGAAACAACTATAATGAGACCTTTATTATTTACAATTTTATAAAGTTTGAGTTTATAATGGGAACTCTAATATTTACCATTTTATAAAGATGAATTTATAATGGGACCTTTATAATTTACCATTTTATAAAGTTGGATTTTATAATGAGAATTCTATTATTTACCATTTTATAAAGATGAGTTTATAATGGGACCTTTATTATTTACATTTTATACAGTTTGAGTATATAATGAGAACTTTATTATTTACCATTTTATAAAGTTTGAGTTTATAATGGGAGCTCTATTATTTACCATTTTATAAAGATGAATTTATAATGGGACCTTTATAATTTACCATTTTATAAAGTTTGAGTTTATAATGAGAACTCTATTATTTACCATTTTTTAAAGATGAGTTTATATTGGGACCTTTATTATTTACATTTTATACAGTTTGAGTATATAATGAGAACTTTATTATTTACCATTTTATAAAGTTTGAGTTTATAATGGGAGCTCTATTATTTACCATTTTATAAAGATGAATTTATAATCTTTGTTTTATAATTTACCATTTTATAAAGTTTGAGTTTATAATGGGATTTTCTATTATTTACCATTTTTAAAAAGATGAATTTTTATAATGATAACCTTTATTATTTACAATTTTATAAAGTTTGAGTTTATAATGAGAACTCTATTATTTACAATTTTTTAAAGATGAGTTTATATTGGGACCTTTATTATTTACATTTTATACAGATTTGAGTATATAATTAGAACTTTTTATTATTTACCATTTTATAAAGTTTGAGTTTATAATGGAGACTCTATTATTTACCATTTTATAAAGATGAATTTATAATGGGACCTTTATAATTTACCATTTTATAAAGTTTGAGTTTATAATGGGAAATCTATTATTTACCATTTTATAAAGATGAATTTATAATGAGACCTTTATTATTTACAATTTTATAAAGTTTGAGTTTATAATGGGAAACATTTTATAAAGATGAATTTATTTACCATTTTTTGAGTTTATGAAGATACCAATAAAGATGAGTTTAATGGGACCTGAACCCATTTATAAGGGTTTAACCATATTTTTATTTTAAAGTTTGAGTTTATAAGAAAAAAGCTCTATTATTTACCATTTTATAAAGATGAATTTATAATGGGACCTTTATAATTTACCATTTTATAAAGTTTGAGTTTATAATGAGAACTCTAATTTACCATTTTATAAAGATGAGTTTATATTGGGACCTTTATTATTTACATTTTATACAGTTTGAGTATATAATAAGAACTTTATTATTTACCATTTTATAAAGTTTGAGTTTATAATGGGAGCTCTATTATTTACCATTTTATAAAGATGAGTTCATAATGGGACCTTTAATATTTATCATTTTATAAAGTTTGAGTTTATAATGGGAAGATTATTAGTTACTATTTTATAAAGTTTGAAGTTCAAGCAATACTTTCTATCGTATTCAATGAAATGTGCGCACACACGCATATATATATATATATATATATATATATATATATATATATATATATATGGTTGTGTGATTGTGTATTTCTATGTCTCTGTTGGAATTACAGTGTTCATGTAAATGCATTTCATCCTAAAAATTTCGTAAAAAGACATTGGGAAGTTGATTATTTTGTTTAAAATATCCTAGGGATATTTCAGTAAGAAAGCCATCTCTCTCAAATCTCTGTTGGTTTTGCAGCATTGCTATTTGAAGAACTTTGTCAAAAGTTACCTATTTCCATGTAAGATCCCCTTGGAACGGATGTGCTTCCGGTTTTGCATACAGAAATACTTTGGCAATAGTTTCAAAAGAGAAAACTCTAATTTAAACAAGTGCCACCACATTGAAGCGGATGCGAATAACTTCATCTTATGGCTAATTCAGTGTCTTATGAAATTATCTAAATAACGAGTGACAACCACATCCCAGAATATTCAACGTGTAGTCGTTTATTTATGTCAATCTATCTATCTATCTATCTAGCTAGCTAGCTAGCTAGCTTTTTCCCTCTATCTCATTCACTCACACGCATATTATATATTGTAGCACTCTCACTCTATTGAGATATCTTAGTATCTCCATATATATGTATCTTAATGGCTGGTTAGAACGCCAACGTTCCGACCATGACAAATAATTTCGAATCATACCATCGATCAATTCGATCGGAAACGCTAAGTATTGCCTCAAAACATTCCAGATTTACATCCGAGATCTGTTAATAAAATGTGAAAATATTTAGAGAAGAGTATTCAGAAACTGTCGATGATTGCGCGAAAGACAAAAAAAATTACCTGACTGCGAATTTGAGTATGGTTCAATCTCTGATAAATCCAGATTCTGCGATCCCTTCAAGGAAGATTCTGTAGGATTAACTCAGTATAGTTGTAGCATAGAAGATAAGTTGAACAAACACGAATATTTTTCATTTTATATATATATATATATATATATATATATATATATATATATATATATATATATAATATATATAAATCCAGATCTATAGTTGGTCATGTGAGTTTGTGACCCTGGGTTTCACGCTTTTAGCGATCGTCACACAAACTGATTAATGTTTTAAAAATTTGGGTTTATGTACAGATTGTGTATTGGTGTTATTATAAAAAAGTGGTGGGGAAATTTCGTTTTATTATATATATAATATTTTATATATATATATATATATATATATATATATATATATATATATATATATATATATATATATAGATAGATAGATAGATAAACCTAGGGTTCCAACTTTCCTGACGGTCCGTTTGGGTGAAACCTAGGCAGGTTTATCTGGCTCCAAAGGGTTTATCTAGGTCTGCTCTCCAGTTGTATTGAGCTCTTTTGTTAGTTAATTGCTTACTCGTATCGGGGTTTTCTCTTTGTGCTTCAAACCTGCATCTGTGTGATTTTTTCGACAGACTTTCATGTTTGTAGATCTTTCTTTTTAAACCCTTTTTTCCCTCGAGATTGATTTGATTATTGGCTAATCAAAAATTCGAGGGTTTTTCTAGTTCTTTTTTTATATTTGTATGTATATATATATATATTTATATATATATATATATATATATATATATATATAATTAGTATATAATTAATTGGTATTTAAACTGCAGAGATTGTAGACAAAAAAGACCAAGGTTTTAACTAAGCGGATCGTCATGAAGGCTTTTAGTTGGTTTCACCTAAGCGGATCGCTACATGTCCTGAAGATTCACTGGAAAAACAAACCTTGTTAGGTTTTTTTTAACTCATCAGGTTTCATCTAAATCTTCTTCTGCTCATTAAAATTCATCACATTATGTAGTTGTTTTGGATCTTCAATTCGGGTTTTTTTTTTCTTTTGGGCCTTGAACTCAATTGCTTTTTTTTTTTTTAATTTAGCACACATGTTCTTGGTTCATTTTTATCCTTTTTTTCCCTTTGGTGTTGGAATACTTGTTTGATTTGCAAATCAATATACAGAAACCATTTTCCAAAAAGATGGTCGTTTCATTATACTTATATGATTTCTAGATAATATATATATATATATATATATATATATATATATATATATATATATATATATCCTATGATTATTTTTTTTAAGAAAAAATATGAGAATAGAACAAGAACATAACATTGTCAAGATAAAAAAACAGAAGAAAAAATTTGAAATTATAGAAATTAAATTAAATTAAAGTACGTCGTTCTGTTTCATCCACAAGCGAATTTTGCTTCAGAATTAAATAGAACTAGGTACTTTAATTCAATTTCTATAATTAAATTGAATTTTTTAGCTTCTGTTGTTGAAACATAAGAACACTTATGTAGCGATGGAATCATATTTTTTACAAAGTAATTATAATATAGGGTCTAGTTGTTTACTGACCATTGTTTCTTTTTTTTAAATAAAAAAAAAATACTAAAGAACTTCGTATTATTAACCTAACGGTTCTTTGTGTTTTTCTATATATTTGCACATATATATATATATTCCCTATAGACCACGTAAAAATGGAGTCAGTTTCCCGAGACGAAACTCCGCCCCTCGGCAGAGACTCATCTGGGGGATACCCTCTGACATAAGCCAGGTAAGTATCGAAAAATATTAGCAGTAAATTACTTTTACCCCGAAGGTTAGTCTGCGAAGCTCTGGAAAGGGGCTACTGAAGGTAACATAAGTCAACTAAGTGATATAATTTTAGTCAAATTAATCCTTTGTATACCAAGTGTAACAGCAAAATTGTCCAAATCCTTTAACAGCAAAAGTGTTCAATTATTACATTAAGCTGTGAAATGAGAAATGATTACAGATATATGACTGGAATTATCGGAGGATTTTTTATAGCACTTTGAGCAGTAAGAATATATAATTACTTTCCATGATTCTGCGATCCCTTCAAGGAGAATCATGATGAAATCGATCATAAACGAAAATGTTATATGTTCATCATTAATTAATAATAGAAAAGGATCACTGGAAGAGCATGAAGAAATGAAATAAAAATTCATATATATATATATATATATATATATATATATATATATATATATATACACACACACACATATATATATATATATATATATATATATATATATATATATATATATATATATATATATATATATATAATTCTAGGATCATTTTCCATTTTATTCAAGACAATTTCGACTTCTCTAATCTTCTAACTTTCTGCCGTGGAAAAAAAGTTATATATATAAAGGATATATATATAATTTCATTTCAATATTTTTTATTAAAATCACTGTTCCTAAACTCACTAATCTTAAAAATATAAAATGCCTTGAATTTTAACACCGACTCCGCTCATCTTCCTTTTTTTTATTGTTGTTGTTATTATTATTATTATTATTATTTTTATCAGCAGTAGGAGTAGTAGTATATTTATGTATGCATATAAAGAAAATTACAGAAACGATACAGATCCTCACAAAATGTTACCGACAGATAAAATATAAGAAAGTAGTCCTAAAAGATATATCGCAAGAGTTGGGGAAGAGAACAAGCTCAACGAAGAAAGATGTAATCTTTGCCTTTTGGAAAAACATACCAAACCGCAAAACATAGATATTCCGGATTTATTTAATAAATGAATTGGATTAATTGTTACATGAACACATAGTAAATATTAATTGAAAAATATTGAACAAGACTGATTCAATTAATTCCTAACACATCATGCATTTGGTATTATATATATATATATATATATATATATATATATATATATAGATATAGTTTATGCAAACTTAGGTAATATATATGGGTAGATATATAGGAGGATATATATCCAGATATCAATATAAAATTCAGAGCAGATATGTTTGAATAAAAGACAGACCACGTTAAGATTCCATGTAATAAGCTCTTTCACCATAACCCCTTTAACAGGGTTCTGGATCATCAGACTTTACTTCCAAAAGCTGAAATGAAAAATGAAAAGAAATTCACACGTTTTTGAATATTTTTTTTAGAGATGCATTTTTGCTAAAGTGTTTTTCTATCAGTTTTATGAACTATATTAATATTGGAGAGGTTCAAAAATCAAACGAATAGATGTCATCCTAACAAGCAATAAGATAAAAGTTTTAGTAGAATAAAAAAGATTACTAAATATAAAATGGATTACTCTTTCAATGTACTGTCTATGAATTTTTCCAATCGACTGTTTCATAGAAAATACCCAAAACTCCACCGAATTTCAAATTGATTTCTTCGTAGATTGTTCAGACATTTAGATATTTATCAAAACTTAACCTCCCAAATATGCACGTTAAAGTAACGCGAATTAACAGCGTCTAAGAATTTGAATGAAACCTGTCGTGTAATTTATTGGGGTTGTTGTAGCTTCTTCCTTTAATGTCGATCTTATATATAGAGACGAGACGCGGTAAATTTGAACAACATCTAGCCGACACACTGGGGTTAAAAATAGGAAATTGAAATGATCCATATGACACACTCATATCCTCTCTCCCACCTCACTTCCTCACTTCGTTAATTTTACGTATACTTGATGAGGTCCGTCAAAAAAACGTGTGAATTTCTTTTTCATTTTCATTTCAGCTTTTTGGAAGTAAAAGTCTGATGATCCATAACCCTGTTAAAGGGGTTATGGTGAAAAGCTTATTACATGGAATCTTAACTTAGTCTGTTTTTTATTCAAACATATATATATATATATATATATATATATATATATATATATATATATATATATATACAAGTTCCTTAATTTATATTTTAATTTTTACATTATTTATACTGATATTTTATTATTATGATCAGTATAGTAGTAGTATTATTTTATGGATTTCCAATTCAGTTGTTTTCTTTTATATTAATAGTACTGCCCCTAATAATACGAGTATGCTATAAGTTTTGACATATTGCAATGGGCAGACTTTAATTTATGACTAACGATTGCTACGTGGATTAAACACAGTTAAATCTAACAGCGAAAATGTACTTAATCTTTCCTCATAGATATATATATATATATATATATATATATATATATATATATATATATATATATATATATATGATGATTGCTACAGGTATCGGTGAGAAACATCTGTATATTTTGTATTGACATGTATGTATGTATGTATGTATGAATCTATCTATCTATCTATCTATCTATCTATCTATCTATATCTCTCTCTCTCTCTCTCTATATATATATATATATATATATATGTGTGTGTGTGTGTGTATTTGTGTGTGGTTTATATATATATATATTGAGTATATACATATATATATATATATATATATGCTGTATAAATATGTTTAGATTATGTATATAGATATGTTGTATATATATATATATATATATATATATATATATATATATATATATATATATACATGCTAGATAACTACTCCACACAGGAGAGGTGTGCTCTTCCGCTATGCTTATCTATCTATTTATATATATTTCAGTATAATCTATCTATCTATCTATCTATCTATCTATCTATCTATCTATATATGTGTGTGTGTGTGTGTGTGTGTGTGTGTGTGTGTGTGTGTGTGTGTGCGACTCTGTGTGTGTGTGTGGGGGTCATCTCCAAAAGGAAATGAAGATTGTAAAGACAAGATAGTAGATTTTATGGAATTTGGATTGTGGTCTTGACTAAATCCGCATTCTTCTCATGTTGTTAGCGCCGATCTAAATAGGTAACCAAACATGGGCCTGCTGTCGGTTCCCAAATTCAGACGAAGCTACAATATGTCGCCGGAAATGACGTTTTACCAGTCAAAACTAATATGGCGACGTCGGCTTGTTCAAAGTTGGTTCAATGTTTCCGCTAGCGCAACTTTATCATTGGCTTCGTTTCTAGTGGCCATTGGAAAACATGAGAGAGTCTAGTAGTGTATGTAACCGGCAGAGACCACTGATATGATTTCCCTTGTGTCTTTTGTTTGATTTAATTGCACTCAACCTATCAGAACTTTTATTTACCGCTATTTGATCTGTTTCATTACTTTTCGGATAGAGATAGAAATTGAATAAATTGTATGGTGAGGTGGATGGAAGGATGGAGACAATTACAGAAAAGATGTATAAATCGGGATGCAAAAATACAATATTTGTCGGACAAGAAAAACATGGTAGGTGCCAATTTGACTGGCAATTTCTCTTAGTAAACCGGCTCTGCAGTCTCAAATGATTGCGGATGTCTTGCTGTAATAATTTTAAATCTATTTTATACGGAGGTATTTTCACACCAGTATTATTTATTGGATTTCACTGGAGATCAAGTGTCAGCATTTTTACCCGTGTCTATTAATTTCTTTGGTTTTACTTGATGTGCTAAGAAACTATGTTTTCTAGACGATTGTATTTTACCTACTCAAATTTTATTATCTTAATAAATCAAAGCTAAATATAAGAAATTTTCAATGGACGTAAATAAAGTTCCATAATTCATGCATTTCTTCTATAAGTCATAATATCATTATAATATTGGTCTTCTATGAAAACAACAGTTTAGTAAAACCTTCTTTATTATTTTATTATATCTGATAACCTAACTTGGATTTGAGTTCCAAAAACGCATAAACATCTCGCTTCATTTTATTGTTAACAATTTAAATTTAGATTCTCGACAGTTCATTGGTTCATATGTTCTGTTGTTATTTTAACAGTGTAATCACTGCTTCAGACATTTTCTCACCGTCGCGTCGTAACTTACATGTGGCATTTGAATAAATATTTTCATGGAAGTTGTTTTGATGAACTTGTCGCTTTGGTAACTTAACTTCATGATTTTGAGCGTATCACTAGATTTGCAGGTAGGTCATTTCATTTTAATTTTGGAACTGATATACACTGGCGAAAATACGTTTAAGACTAATGGTTAAATTTTTTATTCATTTCAGAACATGTTTCTAATAAAGCAATATAAATTAGTTTCATTGTGTACACCTTATCCAGAATTTATTTCTATTTCGAGTGATGTAAAAATTGTATATTTTTTTACAACTTGAAAAATTTTAATGCTGGATTAATTTAAATTATCCAAATTTGGCTGTGGCTTAATTCTTAGGGCATGTATCAGTAAGTCATCATTATCTTTCAAAAATCTTTACAATCTAAAACTTATTTCAGACTTTAAATAGCGTGCAAAATTTTATATGCTGTTATACAGCATATATAATCAGATCAAATCCAGATTTGCTTTTCTATGATTCTTTACTAAGTCTTTTAACGGATGATTGACGCAAAAGGTGTTTTTGTTTTGTTATAAATGTATTGAACACGTTAAGAGAGATATTTAAGGATATGAAAACAGTCATGTCTATCTCCAGTAGAGTGTCTTTTTTTCGAGATTATCTGTAATGCATGTTCTGTTTAATTGTTCGTTCGTAATACACGTTTTTTTTTTTTTGCAAAATGAACAGCCCAACATGCAAATTACAAATTAGAAATATCGAAATCAATCAAGTACAAACAAAGCGAGACATTGTAAAACGAATTGCCTTTCGATAATGACAGTTTTCTTCTAAATGCAAATAAAGAGTTAGCTGTACATGTGAAGACATTTCTTTGTATTTCTTTAAGACTTGGGCTATCAGGCATCTCTTTTATGGTTCTATCTAAACCATTTCCAAAAAAAAAAGCTCGGGCTCCAACCAAAACTGAATTTATTGAGGACTTCATGTGTCACATTTCTGAGATTTCGACTTCAATATCCTTGTATAATGACAGGTTTTTGAAGATTTTCAAAAATACAATACACTTTACAGGAACTACAGAGAAAGCACATACTGTTATGCGGTCTTTGACTATTCTGTCTATGTAATTGTAAACTCAAAATTCTTACAGTTCCTATATTTATAACCAGGTCTGTGCTGTATTCTTGCGGTTTTCTTCCCCCAAAAGTTCCAGATTTTCCAGTGCATATAATGACTCAACCTTTCATACCGACTTTTATATCTGGGGTATGCTAATGCCATGAAAACCAATACAAGATGTTTTATTATTATTATTATTATTATTATTGTTGTTGTTGTTGGTGGTGGTGCTATTTTTTTTCATTTCAGAGTAGCAGGTCAAAAAATGTAAAGCTGGTTTACAATAAAACGAATTCCAATATACACGTTATGACACCCCTTATCATAAAGGTCTTCCAGGCACATCAATCACTGCTAATTGTTGATATGGTGATAGCATTTTTTTTTAGAAGAACATTCCAGTCCACTGAGCTTGAGTTAAAAAATGCTATCAGATCCTGTAAATAATTCTGCTCAGAACGGTCATCATGCTTACCCACGTGTTATTATTATTAGAAAAGTTTGCCAAATATCTTTACTGAAAAAGAAAGATAAATTAGAAGATGTATTAGAAAATATGTTATATTGATTATTCCAATTTTTTCTGTGTGAAAATTATATATACTTCTTTTTGTAATGGAATGTCCCACACTCCTTATCGCCTATGTAGGCTGACTATATCAGTAGCTATATATAGTGAGCACAGGATATACCTGTGGTGCTTCGGGAATTAGTATAGAGTTGGAGATTCGTCTCTAGCTGTGCAGATAAAACTCTCTGCCTCCGTGCAGAGAGGATCCGCAGACAAGTCTCTGTCGAGGGACAAATTCTTGCCTCGGGAAACAGCTACCCGACCCCGTTTTACAGGGGGAATTTTTGGCCAAGCCTACGGGCTCCGTTACTCCACATTAAATTTTGCCTTGTGCCACATCTGACCGCGTAGGGCGGTTGGTAGATGTCCTTGCTTTGGGAATTACTAGCGTGCCACCCGATTCACTGTTTTTTAGTAGTGCATTCTTCTTTTTTTTTTAGAGTAAACCACTCTTTCTTTTATCTACACGCGTGCTGTTTTTCCCTCACTTGAGTACCACCTTTTTTCGTAAAGGATAAAACGCTTTTATAAGCATTGAAACACTGAAGAGTCACTATATATTAACAATGTCCAATAACTTCTTGAAGGAACATTATTTAATAGGTTTTCACTATAGATTTTATTAATGTTTTTAAAATATTATGTGTCTTGCTTTGTGTGAAATGGTACTTTATATTAGCCATATTTTGAAAATATTTTGAAAAATTTTGTGGGCACACTTTTCCTCATCGCTTCTGCAAAATATCGCACTTATGTATTTGGATGAATCCAATTGGGTCAAGAATAAACTGGCAAACAAGCTGTCCCGAAACATCCATTTATATGCTGAAATAGCTTAAAGTTGACTAAGGCTTTTCTTTTTGCATGGGACTCTATTGAATTTATATAAATTATTATTGTAAATTATAATGTCTTAGATGTACGGGTATAATGTCCGCTTTTCTATATGGATGGGAATGCTGAATAATCTCATAAAAGATGAAGAAGAGATACCGGCGGAAAAAAAATATAACACAGAATAATGCTGAGTATACAATATGTTACCAATGAGGACAACGACGAAATTTTAGCTGCGTGGAAAGTAGAATAAACAAGCCGACTTGAAATAGGTGTTGTGGATTCCGAGATGAAATTGGGTCTCCAATGAATGACAAACGCAAGAAATAAAGATAAGAAATTAAATATATTTACACAATAATACAAAGGGTAATTCTGTTAGTAAATCCATATATATATATATATAAACGCATATATATATATATATATATATATATATATATATATATATATATATATATAGTCTCGAAGTAGGACTTCCTTAGAGTCTACGTGCTTTTAACTGACTTCTACAAGCGGTTACCTCACACTATTACTCTGCCTCCAACACAATCACAATCTCTGCTCACTCTCCCAATCTCTCTCACTCTCCGTATATTCTGACTGACTCAGGGTATTTAACGGCAGCAGTCCCAGTAACACTTTGGTCGAGTCCACTTATATGAAAAAGGGGTGGACCCCATAACAATACGTCTCTTCGCTGTTCCGTTCATTTCGCAAGAATTGCATTAGATATAATTATGGATCCTTTTTTTTTCTTACACCAGATACGGCTTACGGCTACATTACGTTCAGAAGTTAAGGAACGTTGTGGCTGGTCAGTACCTAGATTGGTGAAGAATTCATGGTGCTGTAAACGTGGTTGTGCTGTTGGTGTAATGGATAACTGCTCAATTCAAATTACCGCTGGGTTCGTTATACTGACTTACGCACCAATAACCTTGGCGAAGGTAAGAAGTCACCCACCCAGGTATTGGTTAATTAGTAAAATTAAATATTAAATATCTAACAAACGTTGAAAAAGTACTCGGAAAACCAAAGACGCATTGGGATAGCGAAAAATGCCTTCCAAAAGGTAAGCTAGCATTAACAGACATGAAAAATATTTAGTGACAAAGAAACGATTACTGAACTGTTATATAATATCCGCTTTTCTATATAGATGGGAATGCTGAACAATCTCATAAAAGCTGAAGAGATTCAGGCGGAAAAAAATTATATCACAGAAGGATGCTGAGTGTACACTATATTGCTTATGAGGACAACGACGACATTTTAGAGTAAATGACAACAAAAAGGAAACTTATGCACAGCATCAAAAAGAGAGAGTTAATTTTTCTTGGGCATATAAGGAAAACGTGTTTAGAAAAACTGACACTCACAGCACGCATTGAAAACAAAGGGGACACAGTAACAACAACGTGTTACTTCAGGTTATTTATAATTCCCCGAGATCGAAAAACGGACGGACGGACAAACGTACACTGCACTTTATCGATACAGATAATTACTACAGTTTCATAAAATATTTTTATCTACGCGGATGACACCACAATTTATTCCTGCCTCAAAAACAAATCTAGTCTCGCTGACAAAACTCACCTTGGCGTGCGTCTCGAAAATGACCTCCAATCGATTGTGAACTGGGGCATGAATTGGCTGGTCAACCTCAGCGCTTCTAAGACAAAACTGCTCTCTATTAATCACCACAGAGATCGTTCCCTTCCCTCCATTAGAATGTCTGACGCTCAACTTCTTGAGAGCAACTCTCTGCGTCTTCTCGGTCTCACGTTGACTGCTGACCTGAGATGGAATAAATACATTGAGTCAATTGCCTCGTCCATTGCAAGGAAAGTTGGCTCCCTGAGCCACGCTAGGAAGTTCTTCTCCCCGGAGTCGATCCTCCAGATCTACAAATCTACAATTCGCCCTTGCATGGAGTATTGCTGCCATATATGGTCTGGCGCCCCTTCTGTTTGCCTCAGGGTTCTTGATGGCGATTAATGTTGGAATTAAATTTTTGAAGGTTGTAATCATCAGAGAAACAAGAAAATAGAAGAGAGTTCCACAGTTAGGAAGCGTGAGAAAAGAAAATGTTGGAATAAAAGTGTCAGTTGCATTTAGCCATTTCAACACTAAAATGGTGAGGCCTATATGCCAATCTCGTAGCAAGGTTAAATTAATGTATTTCGGACACCTGGATAAAATGCTTGCCAGAGCAGTTGCCGTGAAAATATCTGTAGAAAAGACAGAGGGAAGCAACGTCTGGTCAGGATCGATTACCTTACAGATCCTTCTTTGCATTTTTGTCAACAATCTCGACATCTGTGGTATATGCAAAGGATCCGATATGGCAACAGTATCCAATGCACGGAAGAATGGTAAATTTATAAATGTGAAAGATGGATTCTGACGTAAAAAACTTCTGCCACGATACATTGAACTAACTTTCTATGCATTGGATGCAGCTACGCCATTATTTTAATTGTGGGTATGAAATAAAAGTTTCCCTTCTCTTAAAAAGACTGGCCTTCAAGAATAACGAATTCGAGCAACATGATTTTAATTGGGATAATTACACTTACAACCAGAAAGAGACCGTGGAGATTTCTAGTGGATATAATGAGGAAAGACGGCGTGAAAAAATTGATACTCACAGGATCAGTATAAAGCAAGAAGGGTAGAGGAAAACAACGCATAACCAACCTAGTTCCCTTGTGTATATAGGTGGCAGAACAGGGTGTAGAAGAAATATTAAAAAAAAAGAAAAAAGAAATGAGTTACACAGGACAGGAAATTGCCATAGATATGGCTTATAGAAGAAAAGACGTCTATGAAGTTGAATGAAATAAAGCTTAGTTCTTTTTTCCCTACCCAAAAAAAATTATGAGGATTCTTTTTTTTTAGCAATACCTTAAAATATAAGGTTATAATAACAAACACTAATCCCAGATTATCAAATATTCTAGCATTTATATCAGAAATTATTAAAAACGAGATATCACTCTAGTTATTCATAATTTTTTTGATTAGTTTGTTGTTAATTAATGACAATTTGTTCTACGGCATTTTGGGGAAAAAGAAATCCCAGTAGACTTCTGAGGTTTCTTTTCCCAAATACGATGTGAACAGAAAATATATTAAAACATATATCCTGAGGAAATTGAATTGAGTTCACAAAGAAAGAACTAGGGAATTTCTTGTGTTACACGAGATGCGAATTATATATAGAAGGTAGGGTCTATTTTCTGGGAAGGAATAACCCCTAAGAACGATCTAATAATCTTCAGGTATGTAAGCTGTCAAGATTGAAAAGGAGGCCGATGCAGAATGAAAAGGGGCACAATATATTAATAAAAAACCAGAACTTTAAGAACTTGCAAAGTGTTTTATCAGACAACGGACTATGGTGCATTAGGATAGAGAATGATGCTTTGCAAGATCTAAACAAAATATTAAAAGACACTAATATTTCATTATAAACGAATAAAAATGAATACTGAACTGTTCTCTAATATCAATATTCTCCTAAATTACAATAAATGTTGGACAGTTACATCACAGATGAAGAGGAGATCCGAAGCAACATAAATATTTTGAATATACCATCGACAAAATATGTAATAAAAGAGGAATATTTAGAAAAAAAGATGACTGCTACTTAAAATCAGATGGATGCAGTTATAATTTCTGGAACATAAAATAGTGAATGTCATTTTTAGCATAGTCTTTTAAGACACTTCCCACATAGTTAAATATCGTTTCTTGCTTGATGTTTACATATCTAAAATACAGCACGTATCTGAAGCACTTCCTTTTATTGTAAACCTTTATTATATCTTCTCACACTTGCTAGTGTTCTTTCACTTTCCCTTTTCAGTTACTACCTAGATGGAAGTTATTTAAATTTTAAATAAATATTACAGGTACCTAGACTTTATGACGTTATGCGCAGTACTGGATTAGTGGTAAAGTCTCATTATTTTACTGTATAAATGACTAGATATAACCATGAGTTTCTACCATTGCACTTTTCGCTTGTGGTACTCTTCAGACTCCTTACTTCACAGTAAAATTAGATATTCAAAAATGTAAATGCAATGTCCATCGTTTTTTTAAATGTTGTTATTTTATTGTTAACTAGCAGTAGAGCCCGGCGTTGCCCGGGGATGTAACAGTAAGAGGTAGATCAAGTATCGACGATCATAAAGACTGAAAAATAAAATTGACAAAGATTATTGTTTAAGGTTGACGGACACGCATGTTTTAATTAGTTTTTTTTTACGAATTGGTCAAACCCAAACTCAAACAAAAACATTGTTTTCAATCGTTATGAGTCTATTGATTGAATAGAATTTTATTATAAACAATTGTCTTGTAAATGGAATTTTTAAATCATTCTGAATGTAAAAATAAAGAAAAAAGTGTGCAAGACAATAAGAAACACTACCTGCCAAAAAAAAAAGTGAAGTTTTGTTGAAATCGGTTGAGAAATGTAGGAAATCCGATCCCGTATATAAACGAACACACACACACACACACACACACACACACACACACACACACACACACTAACACACACACACAAAACCTGAGTTTTATAATAAGTATAACTCGATATGAGTTGTCCCCCTTTCATTCTCGCGACAGCGATGACTCTTAATCGTGTTTTCAAATTGATTTCGTGCAAAAACAATTGTGTTTTTCCAATTCTTGGCGCTGTCAGAACCACTGCAAGGTAATTTTCCGTAATCCTGTGAAGTTTTGTTGAAATCTGTTGGAAAATGTAGGAAATCCTATCCATCCAATATATAAACGAACACACACACACACACACACACAACCTGGGTTTTATAATAAGTATGATAATAGTCTTTTTTTTTCTCATATTGTCTAACACTCAAAAAACTACCTTGCGTCCGAGAGGCTTCAATCTGATGGCCGGGGTTAAATGATTAAAAAAAACGTATCTTAGAGTAATAACGTACTTTCATATGTATGATAAAGAATAGATGCATCAAAAATCAAATAAATACAGCAACAAATATTGTTTTTCCTTCCTGTGTAGCGATCAAATATAGTATGTCACATTTCGTAATTATTTTCTTAACAGCAATATTTATCGTTTTCCGATTAAAGGGTGACTGAAAATTAACTTCCTATTTTATGTATAATGGACTCTCCCGTTTAACTAAAATTTTTACAAGACGGGAGAGACCATCATACATAAAATATTTTGTTACTTTTCAACTAAGCTGAACATTGTTTCTACAGAGCGAAAAAAGGTGTAGACGTCTAAGTAAATGGCTACCATATTAGCTAAGCCTCAAATGGTGTCATCTGAAGCCGTGCAAGTTCAAAGCATTGTCTAGGTTTGACTACCTTATGTAAAGAGATTATTAAGGTGACATCAGACATATAATCATTTCAGTCCCGTTCACTTAGAAAGGGGGTATTGATATAATGCGTCACAAACCAACTGTGTTATATAGTCCGCATAATTTCTAATATATTATACACATTTTGATAATTACATTCTGACATTGATATATACTCTAATATAAACAGTTTAATATATATATATATATATATATATATATATATATATATATATATATATATATATATGGTAGTACTCGTTTGGAAAAAGAGAGAACCAAGAACATTAGATCAAGGGAAAAACAATCGTCCCGTGTTTAAGCTCCAAGTCCAAAAAAAAAAAAAACAAAACGAGTAAAAAGACAACTACATAATGTGCTCAATACACTAAGTAGAGAAAAACCTAAGATAAACCTAACGAGCCAGGCAAACTGAGCCAGGCAAACCTACCTAAGTTTCACCTAAACTGATCGTTAAGAAAATACCGGCTTGAGGAATATATATATATATATATATATATATATATATATATATATATATATATATATATATATAAAAGGCCAAGGATGGAGTACTAAAAAAAAGACACCAAAAGCATCTCATAGTCCTGGTAGGAGACGAACGAATTATTTCCACCTCCATACCCATCTCTAACAGGCGAATTGTGGCAAAAGTCTCGCTAGTCTATGGCTACTTAAAAGGACAGTGCTCGGACGAACTAGATTCCTTGGTTCCGTCAATTCAAAATTTCTCATTGTTGCAAACTCTGCTCATAACCTTCGTATTCCATCGGTGAGAAGCAAGTTTCACTCGAATGGCATATTCCCACCAACAGCTGCTCTGTCAAATCGCCTCCCAAGCAGATGCTTCCCACTATCAATACAATGTTATTCTGTTCAAGTCTGGGGTTAACCGATACCTTCCTCTACTACTATTCGTACAAACTGCCCACTAACGTAATCCTCTACCTGAGTGGTAAAAAAAAAATGTGAACCCTACTGTAAAAAATTATACACACACACACACACACACACACATATATATATATATATATATATATATATATATATATATATATATATATATATATATATATATATATATAATATGTATATATATATATATATATATATATATATATATATATATATTTTTTAAAAAATATTTATGACAGTTAGATTTAAGTTAGGAATATCCGAACAGTGACGTTCCATATCACGTGACGTCCGCGTTTTTTGCGAATAATTTTTACTTAATAACAAACAGTTAATTTTAATTTATTTGTAAAAAAAATTTCTATATATAAAACATAATTAAGAAAGTAAGAAAATACGTAATTTAAAAATTATATTATATATATATATATATATATATATATATATATATATAAATATATAAATTATATATTAAAAAATTCTTTAAGAATGTCGTTTTCTGTTTTCGTAAAAGTACGTCCAAAAACGACATTATTACGTCATTATTTTTGCACCAACTTAATATATATACCGCTGTTCATATAGCAGAAAAATTATCCAGCTGTTAAATTAAGCTTTGAACAGTTGTATCTTAGAAATGATTAAAGATAACTTACTGGAATACTCTGAGGTTCTTCTAACACTATTGGACTCTGAACAATAATAACGTATTTAGCCCTAAGTTGAAATAATGATCCCTATGTCATGCAGTACATCCGTCGACAACACTTCAGCATAATAAATATTGTTTTATTTTATGTATAGAATCAAATAAGAAGTTAAGGGAACGAAACAGATCAGATGTGTGTTACCGCCTATTCCACCTCTAAATAGATATAACGTTGAAAAAAGCTTGCGTTATTTTAACATAAAACGTCCATGTTCTATGTGTCTAAATGCATAACCTAAGCGACCACATTTAGTCTTCTCTCGCACTTGTTTTTCATTTTGTTCTTATCACTATTGTTTTTCATTCAATAGCACATATAGCAGTTATTCTTTTTTCAGTAACGAGGTATGTTCTATGATTCCGAATGCAAATTGGACCTTTAAGAATCTGAAATCAGTTCACTTTCTATATAATACGCCATAATAATTTCATTAAAGCTATATTGTATAAATTGACATCATGATTAGGATGAATGAGTAATTGCACGGGTAACCGCCGGGTCCCCACTGCTTTAAAAGAAACACCTCTGCTTTTACATACTGTTTGGAGCGTTGGCAGCCATTATCAGATAGATAGATAGATAGATAGATAGATAGATAGATAGATAGATAGATAGATTAACTTCAATGAGATGAGGTCATAAAAATCGCATCAAAATCAATGTTCATGGAAGCAACTATTTTCTCGTATATTATGCAAGAAGTATTTCAAACAAATGAATTCGCCGACGATGGACTTTTGAATTTTTCTTTTGAAAGAATCACCTCTTCAATCATATATTATTTGATAGCTTTCCTCTTGCAGTTTTGGTAGTTAAAAAATCAAGATAGATATATAGATTATAGATAGATAGATAGATAAATAGATAGATAGATAGATAGATAGATAGATAAAGAGGCTGTTATAGATTAAAAAATCTGAAATAATTTGATAGATAGATAGATAGATAGATAGATAGATAGATAGATAGATAGATAGATAATTAAGAGACTGTTATAATAGTGGGAAAATAGATATATATATATATATATATATATATATATATATATATAGATATATATAGATAGATAGATAGATAGATTAGCTTAGCTTCAAGGAGATGATTTCAGAAATATCGCATCAAAATCTATCTTCATGGTAGCATCTATTTTCTGTATATTATACAAGAAGAATTTCAAATAGATGAATTTTTTTTTTTTTTTTTTTTGAATGGCAATTGCTCTCTCTCTAGATACATATCCTATTTAATATTTTAATATAATATATATATATATATATATATATATATATATATATATATATATATATACATACATACATATATATATATATATATATATATATATATATATATATATATATATATATATATATATATAAAGAGTTCTTCATTTTGCTGATCAAGAGAAAAGCACATTAATTTTAATGATTGCGTTGTTCGCAGGCGCTTAACCTTAATTTTTGGAAAGGCCTCACTGATTAATAAGGTCCATTCGTTTTTGTTCTGTCATTGATTTTCTCTTAAAGCCTAGCGCAAAAGTTTTCATAGGATTTCTGTTATAAGCTATCATGCAAAAATATTTTCTTATCTCAAAATGAACATAAATTTGTGAGGAAAGTTATAAAGTATTTATGAATCAACCGGGACAGAATCGATGATATATATGGTAGGAAAGAAGTGGCAAGAATTATTTTATCATCTCTTCCATCTTATATCGTTGCCGCTTGTACATTTCTGCTTAATTTTTCAAAGCAGGAATTTGAATTACTCACGGGTTTTAGAAAAAAAAAAAAAAAAAACTATCACCATTTCCCCCATCTGTAGGAGTGTTTTAATCTCTTCCCCTACGTAGACGTGTGTATACGTTAGTACCAAAAGGGCCCTTTTCAGACATGGACGAATATACACGTCAGCTACATACGGTTTTATAAGTTGACCGTGATTCTTTTTTTGCCTGTGTGAATTTGAAACGTGTCCAATTGTCAGTTCATGCTTGCGGTAGAGGTGTTAGCCACCGCTCTGTAACTTCAAGATGCTTCCTTTTCTTTGTTATTTTATTAAAGCACATAAAATATTCGTGTGAATTTAAAACGTTTTGACAAAAATAATTCTAATTTTACAATAATGAAATTCTATATTTTTTTATTGTTACTTGGTGGAGGTAACTAGGATATTTATGAGTATCACCGTTCCGATCATGGTCCTGCATCAACGTCGGAAAGCCATTCTCAGTCATAACATAGCTGGTTAATGTTGGTGGTTAAAGGGCAAAAAAGCCGTTTTACTCCATAGCTAGGTTTCCACTAGAGTAGAGTAACCTCAATTTCTTGTTTTGCTCACCAGCAGTGTCATACTAAGTGCATTTTGCGTTGGCTTAAGATAGGTACCTCCACGAGATCGCTAAAAAAAGAGCATAGCATGATGAAAAAGACGCCAAACTTGACGAAAACAAAATTTTATCGTCTAAATGTTTGTTATTATGAAGAGGAAAGGTCAAAGTATTTTTGGGGTATTTTTTCCATTTTTTAATCATTCCTAGCACGTCCGAAATTTTTCGTTAAAAAATCTTTTTTTTTTGAGTCAGCAAAATTGACCATTTTTTTTTTTCCATTTTAAAAAAAACTGGAAATCTGACTTTGAAATTTTTTTAAAAATCAATTATGATTTTTTCAAAACTTATTTTAAGAAAATCAGAAATTATAATGTTTATTTAAAATATTTTGAACCAAACTTAACTTAACTTTTGTGCCAAAAAGATGTAATTTGAAAATAAAACAAAGCAGGTCATAAAGTTTCGCGTCTCTTGACATGTGATGAATGATATATTTACGAATTCCATGAGGCTAATTTGTTCTACGGAAGGAGAAAAGTGAAATAATTTACATTTACATGAACAAATTATTTACCCCGTTATTTTTAACGAAAACTTTCAGCGGGCTAATTTTTTTTTTGTACTTAGCTTTCACCTTTAAGTTTATGATGCTTTATGGGAAATATATTCTAAAGAAATTAAAATAAAACTGTTAAGAGTGACATTAAATTTCATATTTCTTAAGAAAGGTATCTAATTAATTTATAGGTACCTTTCTTATGAAATTTTATCAGAATTGTACATAAAATACTATAATTTTATGTACATTTATTACATTCTACTGTATTTATTTGTATTTGCATTCATTTTATTATTAATTTTGATATTTCATTTATGGAAAAATGTCGTAACTGAGATTAATATAAAAAATAAGATCATATAAATTTCATAAGATGATACTGATACTTGTAGGTACCCTTCTCAGTTGAAATTTGATAAATCAAATTAACTTCTCCACACGTGTTTCGCAAAAGTAAAGGCCTTAACAGCGGAGAACAATGCTTAACTCAAATAAGGCAACTTAATTATATTCTGGTTGGTCTTCCGTATTTTATAATTACAGCTCGATTATAAGCACAAAATTACATTTCTTAATTACTGGGGATCTTCTGATTAGTAAAAATGATACAATTTACAACGCGCTAAAAAAAGATCTATCTCATAAGGACACTTATGAAAGCCGATGCGGCTTTTTAACTAATTTTATAATATTTTAACAACTTAAATGTAAAATCTATTATAATTAATGAAATAACAAATAATTGTATTAAAAATTCATTTTCATCGAAAAAATTTTTGCTTTCAGAAAATATTGTCCATATTCATAAAAAACAACTAAAAGCAAATAAAAGCATTTGAAATTAAATAATATCTTTGTTTTATTGAGTTTTGTATGTTACAATTCAGAGCTGATTTTCAGGTACTGCATATCCAATTAAAAAAAAAAAAAAACATGATTTGCATTCCTCAAAGCCCTGTGCTTTTTAATTATTGTAATCACTAAAACCGATGCGATCGAATTTCTAGCGTTTTCATAAAATTAGTTATGGGGGGTAATAAATATTTAAAAAAATATTTCTACCATGACTTTCATAAAAAAAAAACATATTTATAATAATTTCGATCATCTGTGAATAGTTCCTGAAAGTTTCATTAACATCCGATAATTATTTCTATTTTTGCACGATTTTTCAAAAAATGTGTCATACAAAAAAAAAACGTGCTAAAAATTGTCTATGTTATTTACTAGTTCCGCTGATACAAATAGAAACAAGGTTTTTTTAATCAAAATTTAGAATTTTCTAAAAAGAAGGAAATTTTTTTAAAAGTAATTAAAAAAAAATCTTTGGTCTTTCTTCTTAATAATAACATAAGCATTTAGACAATAAAATTTTGTTTACGGCAAGGTTGGCGTCTTTTTCATCAAGCTATGCTCTTTTTTTAGCGATTTCGTGGAGGTACCTAGCTTAAGACTGTAGAAAAAAATCAGTAATGTGTCTATAGAACTGGGATTATTTTCGTTGTTGTTTCCAAGAGATTTTAAGTGTGACGCTTAGCATCCAAGTATAGTTTCCATCAAGCTTAGACTCTAAGATTTTAAGTAACTTCCAGTTAGCGGCACAATACATTAAAACCAAACTCTACAGTGGCTCGAAAGCATCTCCCTATGGGGTCGTCTTGTAGACCAGATTTCCAGAATGAATCTATTTTATTCAATGTGGCCAGTGCTTTAGGTATGTGAATTAATCCCATTCCTTTCGGTAGAATTCATTTCGCTTCCCGGATATCGAAATATTTCGAAGGATTTATTGATTCACCTGAGATAGTTTATCTTGTCAACAATTCATGAAAAAAAAACACAGTGGTTATTACAAAAAAAAAAATATCAGTGACAATTGGAAGGTTAAAACTCTAAAGAAGTAGAGGTTTGGTGCAGAATTATCAGGCGTTTTAAAACTATTTATTATGAAAAAAGAATCATAACAATTCAATAATAACACTTTTAAATGATTATTCCGAAGCGTATGATTATCGCCACTCATTTTTATAACCTGAAAATAATATAATATTTTTATTAAAAAAGTAAGCAGAATTTTATTAGCAAATAACTCGCCAACAAAACGGCTGATAATTATACAGCAACCCAATAACTGCTTGGTCTTTCGGGGAATATGAAAAGAGTCGTCAATTACAAGCTAGCAGAGAATGTATGAACCACTACTGCAGAAGTTTGTTGACAGCATTTTGATCGAGTGTATCAAGCATTATGTTGAAAATGTCCGGCTTTGGCAAATAAAGAATATTTATTTTTCAGCAGGCCAATGTAAGGGCACCCTGCAAAATAAACAAAGGAAAAAAGAGCTTTTGATTAGGAGATTTTTCGTCAGTCCTCTTACTCACTAGATATTGTGCCTACAGTTTTGTTTTGATCAAAAGGACATTTCATTAGCGGCAACACGATTTATAATAAAGAAGTTTTACAAACATTTTTTCAGTGAAGACCAAGATTTCTTTAATTTGTTTCTTAGTTGTGATGTAGTCGTTGAAAATGAATTAATGTCACTTACATTTATATTCATATCCTTTCTATTGGAACGTAATGAATTCCAAACACCTTAATATATCCAGCTTAGATATTTACAACGTTGAAGAAATACTTAAATTATGGATGTGTTTCTTAGTAATGTAATCCCAGGTGAACTCTTATATCAAGTTCACAGTTCGATTCTTAATTAGCTCTGGATTTTATGTCATTAAATTGCTTCACCGAGAATCAGCTTGTAAAAAAATGAACTCAGTTTATTTGTCATCTATTAGATTTCAGTTAAAATGACTGAGTAGCTTAGTTGCACATGAATTATCGGATTCACATGTGTATTTTTACACGCATATGTAACAGTTATTTTTAAATAGCGGGACTGATAATTACCTCATCGTGGATCATCCTTGTCTCGTAACTGAGACACAATTATTATTAGGCACTGGACGATCTAATAGATATCCTTAATGCAAATACACACACTCGATTGATCAGTTGAGTTATGCAACTTTAGAAGTCATTGTCACAGCCGATCTGATGTAGTCTCTACCTATTTCTATATGTTAAAATTATATTTTCTTTCGTTGTGGCTACCGCTGTTAATATTGCCAATTTTCTAACATTCGTTATTTCCAACAAGTCAGACCTTTGCATTTAGAACTCGTCATCCCAGGTTCACATTGGGAAATCATTTCCATTCTGTTTTTTTTTATTTTATTTTTTTAGTAATGTTCACCCTGTCAAAGCGCGGGGTCAATCGAGGTAGAGTAGGGGGGTCATGTTTATACGGATAGGAAGGAAGATTATAGTTACCCCTAGACCTGTACAGGTTAATATTGTAGTGATCGGGGAAAGATACTCTTGAGAGCTATGGTTCCCGGGAAGAAGCAATTGCATCATAGTAGGGTCTGTTGGGTATCGTCTGTGAGAAGAAAATCACCATGGCGCAATTCGCTCCCACATAAATTTAAATGAATTATGTTGTACGGCTTGGCATTCGTAGTGAAAGCTTAATACGAAAATTTATGAGGCACAGTTGAGCGATAGACCAACTTAAAAAGCCTTATAACACAAAAGATGAACTGAAGGCAAGGGTTACGGAAGTGTTCAACAACCTAAACAAGCAGAACGTCCAGAAGAGTTTCAGGAGATCACGACGTCATCCGGAGGCCGTAGCTGAAGCCAATGGCGATTTAAAAGAATAAATTTACTCTTTAGTATTTCAAGATATTTTTGTGTGATCTTGGTAAATATATCTTTTTAAAATGAGATGTCAGTGTTATTTTAGATTTTGCGTACGTTAGACTACAATTTACTATCGCACCATAAATATCACGCTTTCTTACTGTTGTGGATTCCGAGATGAATTCGGTCTCCAAGGAATGACAAACGCAATAATTAAATATAAGAAATAAAATGTATTTACACAATCATACAAAGGGTAATACCGTTAGTAAGTCCCGGAACGCGGTTAGTAGCAAATACAGATAGATATATACAGTCTCGAAGTAGGACTTCCTTAAAGTCCACGTGCTTGTAGCTGACTTCTACAAGAGGGTACCTCACACTATCTCCGTTCGTATATTCTCTTACTATCCATATATCCTCTCTCACTGACTGTCTAACTCCGGGTAGTTAACGGCAGCACTCTAAGTAACACTTGGTAGAGTCCACTTATATATAAAAGGGGAGGACCCCATAACACTTACTATCATAGTCAAAACAATTTTGCTATCGTCCTGTTCACACTCCTCCCTTTTTTTCTGTTAACAGGAATAGAAATTTACCTCCTCTCTTCCTTATCTAGGGTTCTTTTTTCTTCATTTCCACTGTAATTAGCCTCTTACGTCATAGTCGCATTGTGACCTTAGACTGGGTGAATTGATTATATTATTTTAATTCAGAAATATGATGAGACATGATATACTGTTAACAAAATTGTCTGAAATAGCCGTGTATTTTATCATTCTTCATTGCATGTCTGGCTCTTCTCCGTCTATATTATGTTGAGTTTCCTATAATATCAGATATATGACGATCCATAATTTGACACTTCATGATAAAGTACCTTGACGTGGTGAAGTGGTTTCCGAACTTCAATGCCCCTGAGAGCTGTACTGGTGGAAGATTATCCCCTGACAGGCCCAACCTAGACAGACAGATCAATGGATAGGAGCCAGACAAAAACCTCAGTCATCTAGAGGAGCAAACGTAAAAATAACTTGAGCGGCAGCAGCTCTCCCGTTTCCGGGATAAGCAAACATCAACAGATCGATACATTGTCTTGATATGCATGATCGATGATGGAAGATAAGCAAAGCAGTCAACAACAACGACATGGATCAATCAGTTCTGATTCACTGAATAATGCATTTTCTAGTAGAAGTTGCAACCACTAAAACAGAATCATGCAAGTGAAAAACAAAAAAAAAAAAAAAAAAAAAAAATAAAAAAACCAAGATGACCATTAAATTCAATCCAAAAGGACAAACTTACTGGTCTTCTTGTACGCACGAGATAAAGACAAAATAGATTTAAGAAATTTGGATCATGTAGATTTTAGGACGTCGGTGATTTTTGCATGAGTTGAAGTTGTAAAATTTTATTCATCTATCAGTTTTTCGGAAAAAAACGTCCGATTTTAGAAAAAAAAACATGCGTTCCTGAATTAATTATTTACACCCCGCTTAAATCCGTTAAAATAAGAACGGAACATAATATATATATATATATATATATATATATATATATATATATATATATATATATATATATATATCCAGAATTTGTTTGCAAGTTTATTTATGCCTTCACGATAAAACACTAAAGGTTTGGAGACCAACGAAACCTTGAATGCAGATTCTCTATCGGCTTTGCAACGGAATGATTTTGTTTTAAAAATTCGTGCTTCACTAAGTGCTAGTCAGTAGTTGAGATATCAGTAGAATATGGTGGATATGACAAAGTCATATATCCAAAGCTTGTGCGCTTAGGCAGTTTTATTCTGCGAATATGTTGCCAGGCATTGTCATGAACCACAACTGGACCACGTCGATTAAATAGTGACTGTCGCAATTTCCTTAACTGAATACGCATTTCGCCCAATTGTTAGCTGCAAATTTTTGAGAGCGAGGCTCTTTTTGGACTTTAGAAAGTTCGATTGGATAATGCCAATAGTGGACCACCAGATTGCCACCATTATTTTCTGTCGGTGCAATTTCGTTTTGGGAATGTGGTTAGCTCCTTCGTCATGGTGAGGCCAAAAAGTCGATCATTTCCGGTTGTCATCCATTTTTCATCACTATTCGATCAAGAAATAGATCATTCTAATTTCTCAGACAAAATATCGAGCACATATCAAAGCAATGAATCCTTTGACTTTGACGGAGTTGATATGGTAGGCATTTATCGTGTTTCTTCACCTTGCCAATTTTCCTCAGCGGTCCCGATGTTGTTCAGATGCTGACTGCCATTATCTGAGACATTTCTTTTAGATGTTGAGGTACGTTTTGTTGATTGTTAATTGCAGATGGAATTGCTATACCATCTTGATTTTTATGGACCGTATCTCCACTACGGTATTACAGAAACCAACGCCATACTGTCCAATCACAAGTGGATCCTTCATCTCAATATATGTTAATGTTTGCATCAGTTTAGGAAGCTTTAACTCATGCTAAAAAGTAAAACCATTTCTTCTTTTTTCATGTTCAATATGAGGGAGACATCGTGGTTGAAGTTAAATTTTGAACTAGATTTATATGAAATTAACAAAGAGGACAATTTAATTATTGGAAATGGGTAATATATTTTACCTATTACAATAGTGTATTAGAACACAATTAAATGGCTTATTCTAAAATCGGTCATTATTTTCGGATCAACGTAATAGCAGCGACTATAATCATTTGGACCACAGGAAAACAGATTATATAAATGATATACTAATCCAGAGGTATACTACGTAAGTAGACTTCGGTAACGAGAATATTCCAACAGATATTTTTAAAGAACTGCATCAGTTGCGACGAATTGAAAAATATTGCCAAAAATGAAATGTCTGACAAATATATACTAGTATTATTTTAAGTGGATTAGAAATATGATACTTAGATATTTGAGAGAATCATTCAACCGCGCATTTACCATTTTGTTCAAACAATTTTTCGTCAACTTATAAGCAGCTTCATGATAGACAACTTTCGGGACTATACACTAGCTTAAATTGTTTTCAAGTGATTTCTGAAAATCTAAGTTCTTCCAATTGAGATAATATTCTAGAGATCGGAATACGTGGTATTTCGAAGGTGCTAGGTATGAAAGGTATAGTTCAACATCTACATAATACACGTGGGTATGGCAGGATTTTTTGTTTAGCCTAACCCAATTGTATAATTTCCTGATAGAAAAATAACAACATTCGGATTGCACATTTCTGGACGTTTTTATCGATTACGCCATTTAAATTGTGTAGTTGGGAAGCGTTCTTTTCCGAGTTAAACTTTTTTTTTTTAAGCATTTCACCCCAAGAAAATCTGGAGTGACACTAGTATACAAGGGGCTACAGCGAGTGGAAGGGAAAAGACTCTGTATACTGGGGTTGAGGAAAGGTGTGTGTGTGTGTGTGTGTGTGTGTGTGTGTGTGTGTGTGTGTGTGCTGTATTCGTATATTTTCGGGGATCATCTTGTCGGAGTTAGCTCCTCCTTATCTCCTTTCCTTTTAACAGAGGTCTCTCTTCCTGGCTATAAATACTGCTGATCCTTCGCCTCCTCCTCTTTTCCCTCAGGCCTTTGGGCCGCCACCTCGAGGGAAACGTTTTTCCTCAGGCATTCAGCCTTACCACTTCGCAGATGTGAACGCTCACAGATACAGCGTTACCCAAATGCTGCAAATACGCTAAGAACAATACACGTACGCACGAACACTCACCACAACACAAAACACACACATAATATTCAGCACACACACTCTGTCAATGTAACTGTCCATGTAACGTGTAACCTTTCTTGCTATTAATATATATATATATGTGTACATATATTTATCGGTCTTGTGCTTGTTTTTCTTTGCCTTCTTTCGACTTGATTAAAGTAGTTGGACCTGCTAGCAGGAAAATTTCTACTCACGTCTATTCATCTACTTATATCCTACATCACAGCCACGGTCCTCTACAAGTGATTTTTACTATTTGATTTTAATTGTTTTGGTATTGTTTTTGAGTAGATATCTAATGTTATTATTTATCATTATGCTGCTTATTAATATGTTGTCTGATGGCACTGTCTCCGGGATGCGTGTATTTCGTTGAAATGTACACAACCCTTAGACAGTTAGCTTAAACTCTCATCGACAATCAAGACTCTGAGACATAGTATGTTTTAGGCACAGGTTTATTGACAGTCGACAAAGGTAAAACTGAAAGAAAATAAAAACACGTTTCTTCAGAAATACAAAATGAAGGTGAATAATTACTAAGAGCTTAAGTAGTTGTAGGTACGATAAGCTTACAGAATAGAAGCATTTGAACGTAAAAAAATACTCATAGAAAGAAAAAGAATACAAATTATGCTGAGTAACAGTCAAGTTCCGAGAGGAAAGGTGGAGGTTCCGCACGTGGTGAGAAGGTAAACAAAGTTCGTTTAAGGAAGGAAATGATACTAAAAAATAATGCTTGTATTAAATAATTCCATAATAGGAAGGAAAAAAGGCGATAGTTCTTACCGGAGATGTCCAAGAATGACGAGATATTTAAAGGATGAAAACTATGCCATGCGGCCAAGCTGTGGGCATGCCATGTGGCCGTGCTGGGGGCAGCAAAACTAGATAGAGGCTGAGCACCGGGAACCTTCAACCGGTGTAGGGTCAGAAAGAAGCCCCCAAGCAAAGGGGCCGATAAAGGGAGATGGGTGCTAGTAGGTCTGTTGTACACAGAACAGAACACTCCCCGCCTGACGTCTTGGACGTCAAGGAATGTGCTAGTTCTCGTCACAGGGAAGGACAATCCTGGTAACGGGTCTGAGGAGGTGTTTAGTTCACTCAGTTCGGTTGCCGGGAGGGCGGCACAGAGCTCCAGTCTGGGAACTGAATGTTCGGGTCGTGGGGCAAGTTTCGCTTTCCCCGTGACGAAGCCAATTTGGTTGTTTCCTTTATCGTCGGTGACCTTGAGATAGGCCACTGCAGCGATGGCTTTGGTCGATGTATCGGAAAAGATGTGCAGCTCTTTATGTACTGCTTTTGAGAGTGGTATGTTTGTGAAGGCCCTAGGGATTCGGACCTCGTTTAGCGCTTCCAAGGAGTCTCTCCATGAAGACCAGATTTTGTGCATTTCTTGAGGAAGAGGTGAGTCCCACTCGCTGTTTTCATGGGTTAGCTCTCTCAAGATTAACTTTCCTTGAATGGTGACGGGGGCAGCAAATCCCAAGGGGTCATACAGACTGTTGAGGGTCGATAAAACGCCCCTACGTGTAAAGGGTCTTTGTATCGCAGGTTTCTTATCGAGGCTACGTCTCGGTGAAGAAAGTCGACTCTCTGCCAGTTTCCTGTTATATGGGAGACGACGTCGGGGGGATCTAAAGGGTAGAGGAGCGACCCAACTGTTGTCTTTGTCTTTCTCAGCTCCCAGTTCCATAATGTTCAGGAAGGCAATATCTTCAATAGAAGGGCAATATCTTCAAAAAGTTGCCGCCCTTTCGTCGTCCTTGGTCCGTTGAAATAGGTGGTCTTCCATCTCGGTGGAGTATGGTCTCTTGCTGATGCCGAAGCTCTCTTTAATTTCGAATTTGTTCGGGCACGGTTCGAAAAGGGTAGGGCGTCCCCCATCGGATATATGTGTATGCAATGTGTTTATTATGGTGGGTGGGTGAAATTTCCCTAAACAGACATTGCCGACTATGACCCATCCGAGGTCCAGTTTCTGTGCATATGGGGCATCATGGGGGCCGTTTATATGTTGGCGCACTTTGTGTACCCTTAGAATGTCACGCCCCAGAAGGAGCATTATAGGAGTTTTAGGCTCCACGGTGGGGATGAGGTGTGCTATTTTTCTCAGATGTGGGTGGTGGAGGGCTGCCTCAGGAGTTGGGATGCCGGACCTGTCGTTGGGTATTTTGTCGCATTCGACGAGACTTGGAAGTGGAAGGCTGTTTTTTCCGTCTAAGGATTCCACCTGGAAGCCTGACGCTCTTCTTCCCATGGTTTGTATAACTCCGGCACAAGTTTTAAGGGAATAAGGGAAACTGGGCCCATCATTTTTAAAGGTATCAAAAAAGTCTGAGCGTACCAAAGACCGGTTGCTTTGTTCATCGATGATGGCGTACATCCTTACTGTTTTGTCTGGTTGGTCGGCAGGGTAAACATTGACGAGGCATATCTTGGAGCACGACTTTTCTGAGAGGTCACCACCGCAAACTTGTGTGCACTGCGAAACCACTCCAGTAGCTATAGGGGGGTTATCCTCCCCGCCGTTCTCTGCAGCGGATCTTATGCTGATGGGCCAAGGTGGTGGTCCTGGATGGAGAGCAGTGTTGTGTTCTTCACTGTTACACTCATTGCATGTAATATTCATTCTGCAGAATTTCGCTATGTGTGCTGTGGAGGAGCAACATTTGAAACAGATGCCATTGTTTCTTATAAAAGTCTCACGCTCTTTCAAGGGTTTCTCTCGAAAGGCGCGGCATTTCAACAGTGAGTGGAATTTTTTGTGTAATGGGCAATATTGGGTGGGGTCGTTGTCATCTTTGTTTTGCCGACGCGTGGTGTTGAAAACTGTGGGGGACACTTCGGTCTTATTCACCGATACCACCCTTTGTTTGCTCTCTTGTGAGGGGAACCTACCCACCAGTGGATTGACTTTGAAGCTTGGATCATTTTTTATCCTAGCTTGTTGTGTAATAAAGTTTACAAATACCTTAAAAGGAGGGAACGTAACTTGGTGCCGCTCCTTATATTCGGAACCAACAGACAGCCATCTGTCCTGAAGTGAGGATGGTAGTTTGGTTATAAAGGGGCGGAGCCCTCGAGCAGTGTCCAGGTAGGCGAGGCCAGGAAGGTTTCCATCTTCCCTAGCTGACAAGAGTTCGGTAGCTAAATCGCTGAGTTCCCTAAGTCTAGGAAGATCGTTGTTTGACAGTCTGGGGAAGTCATCTACTCGTTTGAAGAGAGCATCCTCTATCATTTCAGGAGCCCCGTAACACTCCTCGAGTCGGGCCCATATTCTCATGAGCCCTCTTTCTGGGTGGTTCAGGTGGGCTGACCTTAGCCTCCTTGCATGTTCCCCTGACTCTTTACCAAGCCATTTTACGAGGAGGTCCATTTCCTCGCTGTATGTGAGACCGAGGTGTCTGATGGCACTCTGGAAAGACCGCTTCCATGCTCTGTAGTCCTCAGGTCTATCGTTAAAAGGTGGCAGTCCAGTGGTGATGAGTTCCCGCCGGGTGAAGTACCTCACAAGGTCTGAGGTATATTGAGACTGGGAGGCGTTCCTGGTGTTGGTGGGGTACCGGTCGTTAGGAGGTTCGGTGTCTTCGACACGTGAGTTAGGGGAGTGATAGCTGATAATAGGTGGGGTTGTTTGGGTAGGTCTGTCTGGGCTCCCTGGCCTATGAGGGAGAAGTCGGTCTCCGCGTTCAAACCGACCATACTGGTATCCCTGAACGATTTGTTCATTAAGAGGTGGTTGGGGTCCAGTCATCTCTTGTTTCGGTTGGCTTGCTTGGTCGGCTAAGTATTCTCGGACCCGTGTGCTAGGGTCAGCGGGAGTGCAGTCGAGTTTTGAGTGGTTGCAGCTGGACCGTTCTTTTAGCTCGTCGGCAGCTCCCTCAGAACTTCTGCTTCAGCTACGGCAGCAGCCGTCTCCTTTTCAAGCTGTAGTTTCTCCAACTCCATCCTTATTTTTAGCTCCTTGTCGATGAAAGCTAAACGTGTTTTGGCTGCTTCAGCCCTAGCTTGGGCGATAGCAGCAGCAGCCGCCGTAGACGATCTGCTGGAAGACCGAGAGTAGCGGGAGGCATGAGTCCTTGACCGATTTGACACGTTGTCTGCCATTGTTGAGAAAAAAGGATGATTGGTGGTAGAAGAGAGGCCGAAAGAATAGCTTCGTTATATTGAGGATAGTTTTTTTCAAGCGAACTGTGTGACACTACTGTTGTTGGTGTTGCGTCCGTAGTTCCGACGGTTGGTGTAGACCACGAAATATCCGACCATTAGGGGAGCCTCCGTTTTACTATACTGTCTCCGGGATGCGTGTATTTCGTTGAAATGTACACAACCCTAGAGACAGTTAGCATAAACTCTCATCGACAATCAAGACTCTGAGACATAGTATGTTTTAGGCACAGGTTTATTGACAGTCGACAAAGGTAAAACTGAAAGAAAATAAAAACACGTTTCTTCAGAAATACAGAAATACAAAATGAAGGTGAATAATTACTAAGACCTTAAGTAGTTGTAGGTACGATAAGCTTACAGAATAGAAGCATTTGAACATAAAAAATACTCATAGAAAGAAAAAGAATACAAATTATGCTGAGTAACAGTCAAGTTCCGAGAGGAAAGGTGGAGGTTCCGCACGTGGTGAGAAGGTAAACAAAGTTCGTTTAAGGAAGGAAATGATACTAAAAAATAATGCTTGTATTAAATAATTCCATAATAGGAAGGAAAAAAGGCGATAGTTCTTACCGGAGATGTCCAAGAATGACGAGATATTTAAAGGATGAAAACTATGCCATGCGGCCAAGCTGGGGCATGCCATGTGGCCGTGCTGGGGCAGCTAAACTAGATAGAGGCTGAGCACCGGGAACCTTCAACCGGTGTAGGGTCAGAAAGAAGCCCCCAAGCAAAGGGGCCGATAAAGGGAGATGGGTGCTAGTAGGTCTGTTGTACACAGAACAGAATGATGATACATAAACTATACATAAAATTCTAATAATGATAAGAATGAGAGGGAGGAGATGAACCCAAAAATAACTAAAAATATACACAAAATACAAACTAAACATAACATATGTTAGTAGGGACCGTACAACCCTCAAAATAGAGAGGCCGCTGTATTCTGCCCAGAGGACAAAATCAAGAAGCACTCTCGCTAAGGGAGTGGGAAAAGAGGATAAAATATTATGCCGGAATGGGTAATACAATGCTGACCCAGTCAAGATGAAAAGGGGGACCAAAACAAACTGGGGAGATTGGGAATCTCGACTTGGACCATAACCAAAGAGCAGCCGGGATACAGGCCAGGAACGACACTTACTCACATTAACTAGGTACACTGAAGCTTGTCTAACCTAACCAAGGGGAGGCTTCCACAGGAAGCCACCCCGATGTGCTATAGGTTGACCTAAAAAAGAAAATCAAGGCTAGCCCCGGTCACACGAACCAGGCTTGCTACTTTTACCCACCTTTCGCTGAAGACTGTCGAATGCAATCGTTTTCTATCAGATCTAATCTTCATCTTGAGCTGATGCTCAAAGAATTGGATTAGATGCTGATAAGAAAGACGGTTGCCCCGCAAGACTTCCTCCATTCGCGTCGTCCAAATCACCATTCGAGCCGTGGCCATCAGCATCAGAAACACCATTCGTTTCTCCCCGGAATACGGGGGCGACACATTGTCACACGCGTATGCGTGATCAATGGACACAAGCTGTTCGGGAGCGAGACGAGCCGTCAGCTCGCCGACATGGTCCCATAAGGGGCGGACACGGGGGCAATGGTAAAAGGCGTGCGAAGCCATTTCTTCTAAGCCAAGACCACACCGTTCACAGTCTGGCAAATCCGCCAAACCCCATATGAAAGCCTTGTCATTGAGAGGCAGCCGATTCCGAGCCAATCGCCGGGTAAGCGAAAACTCAGGGTTACTGAGGTAATCCGCCGCTGGCGCCCAAGACCAATAGGAGCGATACTCCTCCTCCGACAAGCCGAGCGTATCACGTTTTATCCATCGCGCGACCCTCCATTAAACCACGATAGAAGACCTTCCTAGGCCGAGAAAGGTCACTGGACCGGGGAATGGCCTTCAAGGCCAACCGACACTCGCGGATAAACCCGACTCATCCCGGGGCCTACAACGGCGCTCAGCCCTCGAGATGGGGGGACTGATAGTAAGGCTAGGGAAGGCGTCCCTAACAATCCCCTCCAGAATCGGATCTCCTCTAGTCAATTCGCGGCGTAGGAAAGCCAACCTAGAGGCACGGATGTGACTCATAAGGTGCGGCATTCCCAGCCCCCCATGACACGGACGTTTGGTGCAGACTCGTCTGTCGACCCTGTTCACGCGTCCCCTCCATAAAATGGAGGATAGCGATCGCTCGAGCACCTTCCTACGGTCTTTACAGAGAGGAAGTACGGACAACCGATAAAGAATCAGGGGGAAAATGTATGTAACACACACCTCCGCCCTGCCCTTCACGGACAACCGCCGTCGATTCCAAGTCTGACCGGCAGAATCGACCTTTGCACGTACTTCAGACCAATTCTTCTCCAGCTGGAGGTCGGGCCCAAACCACACTCCAAGAATGCGGACAGGACCGTCCGTCCAACCGAAGCGGCCCGGAAGATCGACCCCCTTCCAGGCACCTAACCGCAAGCCGGACGACTTGTCGCGGTTTATCTTGGCCCCTGTCACCTTCTAGTACCGATCAAGCGCCTTCTGTACCGCCTCAATGTCAAAGCATAAAGGAGAGGCGACAGCGGACAACCCTGACGAACCGACCTAGACAGCACGAACGCGTCCGACAACCTTCCGTTCACCTGTACCACAGCACTGGGGGAGCGATACAGGAGGCTAATCCAGCGGCAGAAGTTGGGTTCGAATCCAGCGGCCTGCAAGACAGTAGCAAGGTAGCGATGGTCAACCCTATCAAATGCCTTGGACTGATCCAAATTGATCAGCGCGGCTTCTTCGTCGTCTTTTACACCCTCTATGATCGTGCGGATCAGATGCAGGTTGCTCTGAATTGTTCGGCCCCTCACAGAACAAGTCTGCTCAGGTCCCAACAGACTCGGCAACTGACTGAAAACGCTCCTGCAGGATCTTGGCCATAATCTTTAACTCTGTGTTTAGCAGAGTTATGGGCCTGTAATCATCTAGTTTCCCCCCACCACCTTTGCCCTTTTTCAACAGAGTGATCACGGCCCTGGTGATCCGATTGGGGATGGACCCCGACCGAAACCAGCGTTGAACACTGCTGTCAAAATCGGAACAAAGATGTGCGACAGCCTCAAGTACAATTCATAGGGCAAACCATCCAGACCGGGCGACTTGCCTCTGCCGACCTTCTTCAATACCACGTAGACTTCGCCCTCCGTGATCTCTCCCTCGCAGCTAGCCGCTTCAGTCGGCGAAAGCCGAGGAAAGTCAGCCAAATATCTGCGAAACTCCTCCTCACGTAGACCAGGCTCCTTGGTAAACCGGTTCTCGAAATGGCGCCGAAACGCCTCGCACATATCGTCAGTGGCCCGAAGAGTGTGCCCCTCCGGGGATTTGACTTCACGAATGAAACGATCGCCACCTCGACGGACCTCTTCCCTGCGCAGATCTGCGCCCATGTTCATAGCTTCGGAAGACATCTTACTTAACTTATGTCTAATTACCTGGCCCATGTACCGCTCGCTATTCAAACGATCCAGGGCCGCCCTAGCTAAGGCTATCTCTAGGGGATCTCCCGCAGCCACCGCCCGGGTGTAACTAGCTTTAAGTGTCTTCACCTTATCAGCTCTATCTAGAGCGAGCCGTTTGCTGAAATCAGTGGTGAAAGACCTAATCCTAGACTTAAGACGCTCCCACCACTTATTCCCGATAAACGCCCCCACTAGCTCCCGCTGCACTAATCTAGTTAGCTGTTCCTGGAAGTCCCGCCTGTCCAGTAAAGACAGATTGAACTTCCAGTAGCCAGCTATTCTAGGCCTATGATCTAACGCTACACGGGCACAAACAAGTTTGTGGTCCGAGTAGCCAACCCAGTGGAACGTAGGGCAATCTAGCAGATCTATGTCGGCTCTTCTAACTAACATTCTGTCAAGGTAGCTAACCATCATTTCAGAAGGCCAACTAAGAGCCCACGTCCACATGTTCCCCCCGGGATGATCGACCCGGTATCTATCGACGAGACCATAATCGTCGATCAGATCAACCAGGCTACGATCGTCCCTTCTCCCACCAGCACCCCGCCCCTGTCTAAGTCAGGGTCCAGAATGGCATTCCAGTCCCCCATTAAAACTAGGCGCGTTGAATCAACCAGGAACGGCCCCAACCGCCGAAAAAACGAGACCCGCTCCTCCTGGTCATTGGGCGCATAAACCGCAACGACTCGGAACGAACCACTTTTCACGGCAATATCGGCCACGATCAACCGGTCCTCGGCATCGGTATGCACAAGGTCCACCTTCGCATCAAGTGTCCGTCTGACAAGCAAAGAAACTCCTCTGGCAAACCGGTCCCCATATGCTGAATAGACAACAAAGTCATCGTCCAGCACACACGATTCAGCACTGCAAACAAAGTGGGTCTCTTCGATCGCGGCGACATCCACATCCAGGGACAGAAGGTCCCGGAGCAGGCGGGCAGCCTTACCCCGATCCCTTAAGCCCCTCACATTCAGAGTCGCTAACTTGGTTTCCATTTTCTAGGCGTGCAAAGAAAAAGAACAAGCGCAAAAACCTAAACACATACGGGCCGGAAATCTGCGGGTGAAAGGACCCCGACAGAATGTCCCAGGCTACCAGTGCCTAACTCGGTCGACATTCGACCATCTGGGACTATTCCACCGACGTCCATGGGGAAAGTTAATTTCGCAGCCCTATATACAGACGGGTGGAGCACAACGGGGACCCTCCCTGCACAGAAGTGCGATAGTTTTTTAAGCTCTGGTGTGCCTGTCTCCAGGATCTTAATGTTTGGAAATGCCTCTCTGCACTCTTCCAAGAAGTACCATACCTTCAAGTCCCCCCCCGTGTCCCTGACACAAGTGGTGACACCCGGGGCCTTGGGGAAATTGCGGGGATCTTCGGTAGTTTTGTCATCCACCATTGTACATTTGAAGAGCGGATCTAGACGCGCTCTTCTGTGTGAAGACATGTTTTTTTCCAATTCCTTCCTGTCCACCCTACAAATTAGGTCTGGACCAGGAAAGCACTTCTTCTTTTTCTTTTTTCTCTTATCTGGGAGAGGGGAGGAAGGTGAAGGTGTGGGCAGTGGGGTGGAAATACCAGGCGGGGTAGCTACAGACGCTACGGAGGAGGTTGAAGGGGAGGGTGATGAAACCCGAGAAGGGGAAGAGGCACGACTCTCCGTTTGTAGCTCCGCCTGGTCCTGGGATGCTGGTTGGGATTGGGACCCCGATACTTCAGAGCTTTCCTCCTCCTTACTGCCTTGTTTTAGTGTCTCTTCCTCCTTCTTGTTGGAGGTACTAGGAGGAGGCATTTCTTCCACCTCCATCTGCTGCTGCTGCTCCTGCTGTTGAGGTTGCTGCTGTTCTGGCTGCGTCTGCTGTTGTTGCTGCAGCCGGCTCTTTTTGTTGGCCTCTTTGTTGGGACTGGCCGACTTTGCTTTTTCCGCCACCTGCCGTTGTTCCCTGACTTCCGAGGCTGTTTCCTTTGCCGCTGCAGGGTATTCCGGGGGTACTTGCTGCTGCTTCTGCTGCTGCTTCTGTTGCTGCTGCTTCTGCTGCTGTTGCTTCTGCGGCTGCTGCGGCTGCTGCTGCTGCTGCTGCTTCTGCTGTTGCTGTTGCTGCTGCTGTTGTTGTTTGGGAGGTACGGATGCTCTTTTCGCCTTTTTCCTCACCACCTCCGTCCATTCTGTGCTACCCGACTTCTTTCCCTCCTCCGCGGGCACCACTGGGGTGGGTACTGATGCCTGATTCTCTTTGGAGGCCGGCTTCTTGGTTGGGCACAACTTCGCCAAATGTCCTGCCACTCCACAAACCCAACAGCAGGGCCGACGATCCTCAACAACCACAAAAATTCTCCTGTTTTCACAGAGAATTGTGTTGGGGATGTCCTTGAAGCTTTGGCGGTTCAGTGTCACTATGACCTCCAAGTCACCAGTAGCAATCCCCGCCTTGCTTCTGATTGCCGACACCCCCTCCACAGGTCCATAGCGTGCAAAAAATCCTCCCACTTGATCCTCCGTGATGTACAAGGGCACGTCATGCAGCAAGATCCTAGTCTTCCTTGTGCCCATGTACTCTGTCTGGAGTTTCAGTGTCTTCGTTGTGAGGGTGCAGCCGGCCTATGCTTTTGCTGCTTCCTCTGTCGGTAGCAAGATGTCCCAGCACGCATTTGACCTGCGAGCCAGGACCTTTGCTCCAATATTCAATATTTTTAGGGCTTCCTCAATCGGTTCCCTATTTACTCCCGTGATCTTTTTGGTCTTGATGTCAACCGTTAAAAAGGAAATCGTCCTGGTTGCTACAGTCTCCATGACTGACGGAACCGGAACGAGCTCATCTTTTTTAATGAACTCCTTCAGCTGCTGCCTTTGAGTTTCATAATATTCAGGACCCTTGTCATTCTCATGGGCCCCCAAACAGCTGGTGCCGTAGATGTTGTGGCCAAAGGCCCTTTTTCTTGGGTCACCTCCGCCATTGTATTCCCACACAAACAGTTCTTTTCAAACAGATACAAGGACAATCAATGAACAATCTCACTTACTTTTTTCCTTGACGATGGCAAAAAGCGTCAACTGAGGTCCAATCAATATACACAAGCATACCAAAAAACACAAATATACCAAACAACACGACAGAGACTAATATACCCTATATGACTAGTGAGCGAGTCAGAATGACTTATTTCCCTTTATAGTCGACCAATGGAAGGTTGACCAATCCGAAGCCGCACAACACTGTATTCATCATGTATAAAGGCGGCCATCTTGTTTCGTCTACCGGAAGGACCAAAGGCGACCAGGAGAAGGATGAAGTACACTCTGCTGTGATATCCACTGCGAACCTAAAGTACGCTTTCCTACTGTCTCCGAAATATTCACTGCCAACCTCTAGATTCAATACTCAAGGACGACCGCCATGGAAATGTCTAACATAGGTTATGAGCCCAGATCACGATATATTTTGACGGGAATGTATCTGGATATGAATTATGGGAGACGAAGTTTTTTAGGCTACCTAAGAATATGAAAACTCCATGACATCATCTTTTGCAAGTCGACCAGGAGGGGGGCATGATGATTTTATGAAGAAATGCGAACGTTTTCGCGGAGTTAATTCAATTCCTGGATGACTGGAGTTTGTCTTTAATAATGAGGGAGGCCAAGGACAATGGAAGCCGAGCCCTACACAAATTTAAAACGAATACTATTTGTTAAAAGGTAAGCCTAAAATTATTGCTTCATATATTTGAACAAACCGCGAATCAGTAACCAATTATATGGTAGCAGAGAATGTCAAAAATGCTTTAAAATTGCAGGTGAGGACTATCTCGGATGGGCTGCAAATAGCCATGGTCTTGAAGGGTTTGCCACCTTCATTCAAACCATTCACGACAGTTATGACTTAAAAAGATAACAAGTAACTGTCACTGAGTTTAAAATTGCGTTACGTAATTATGAAGCAATATGATAATAAGTACCCCCCAAATCGAGGCCAAAAATGTTGTTTTCGTTGTGGTAATAATGTCGGCCATGTCCGTGCGGAAATGTCAATTTTATGCACGGAATGACTTTTGTAAACAAAAAAAACAAACTTTTTCGAATGGACGTGCATATGCCTTTTTTGTTTGGATTGAGTACTGTGGCCAGTACTTGTGATTCGGTCAATTCGGGTGCGACAAATCGTGTAATTATAGTTGTAACAAATTCGGGTGCGACAAATCGTGTAATTATAGTTGTAACAAAATTTATTAATTTTGACCCGAATTTTGAGCTCGACTGACATTTTATCGAGTTACTGAACGGCACCAGAGCTAATAATTTAGCTTCAAAGAGAGGTAGTGCCTGTACTTATGTGCGAACTACTAGAGGAAATATATAGGATGTTTATTTAAAATTAAAAGAAAGAAAAAAGGCTTTATATATTTTTAAATTCAAGATATCCAGACAGAACTGGATTTAATATACAGCAATATGGACGTTTGTATTATTTGAAAAGTGTTAAGTCTGCGGAGATGGCCACGCATGACTTGAGAACTTGGCATAAGATATTAGGCCACTGTAAGAATTCTGATGTTAAGAGATTGCAAGAACATGTCACTGGAATAAAAAATACACTTCCAAATGATTTAAAATATTGTGACACGTATATTAAAGAAAAATGATTTAAACCTTGTTGCCGAATACTCAGGGCTTATGATTTACTTTCTGAAAGTAAATTTGATAATCTGCAATCTACGAAAATCTATTTTATCCGAGAACTCCCCCGCATGGAAAATTAAAAATAATGGTGGACAATTTACTTCTGATGCTTACAAAAAACCTCCTAATAATTAAATAAATGAAGGCATTAAAACGTGAGAAAACCTGTTCTTATTCTCCGCATAAGAACGGAGTCGCTGAACGCAGTTGGAGGACATTTTTTAAAATGGCTAGATGATTGTTAATAGAATTTGAATTACCCAAGAAGCTGTGGTTTTATGCATTGAGAAAGAAACTAAAAACTCAATGAGAGCCCAATGTGTGGGATATGCATATTTTTGAGATAATTTGCTGTATATATGTTGACCACAGAGCGGAATTAGATCCCAAAAATGAAAGGGACATATATATTGGGTAGAATAAGCCAAGTCCAGACTATATGATTTAAAAGAAAACGATGAGGAAGATCAGATGCGTCAGATAGATAAATTCCTTTGAGCGAGGGGAGGAACCTTAAAAAAAAAACAAAAGAAAAAAAATATATTAATTCCGAGGAACTAGTCCAACCCGAATTAAGTATGGTCTAATTATGGGTAGAAAACCCGTTCAGAGTCCACAAGCAGAGGAGGGTACTATACCAGATGGGGTATACGAGAAGAAGAAAATCAGGTGCAAATTCCGATCAAAATGGAGAAAAGCCAGACTATTTTGAAATGAATTAATGTAATATTAACTGTTGTTAGGCAGTACAAATGTATCTCAAGGAACTACCAAGAAGCCATACATTTTGTTAATATCAGAGCGGCCATGCCTTCAAAAGGAAAAAAAAATGAAGCCTTGAAAAGAAAAATGAAGAAATTTAATCTTTAGTGTTGAGGGACACTATTTGAATCAAAACGCCCCGGATGCTGATAAAAAAAATCATCGGCAGCCGTACTATGAGCGAGCTGAAGATAGATCGTCAGTCTACAAGGTCCGTTTTATAGTTAACGGATTTACATAGATATAAGTGGGGGGGACGACGACGACGACTTATGTAGAAATCTTAAGTCTTAATTAAATTGATGATAGAAATATCATTGGCAGCCGTTGGGTTTACACTGTAAAGCGATCGCCAGTATGCGATGTTCGTTTTTGTAGCTAACGGATTTATTTTTATAGATATATGCGGCGGATGACTTATGTAGTGACATTAAGTCTTAATTAGGGTTTTGATGCAAATGGATGCCCATTGTTGTAAGGATCTACATCATATGGATGTTAAAAAAAAAAAAAAGGCTTATTTCAGAATGAACCATCGACCATGAAATGTATAAGGTTTAAAAACCAGAAGGTTAAAAAAAAAAAAAAAAAAAAGAAAGCAAAAAAGTGATGATTATGTATGGAAACTTTAAGAAAAAAAAAAACTTAAAAAAGTCACTATATGGACTCAAAATGAGTGGAAAAAACATGGAATAATTTAATCTGTTGTTATTTAATGAGACAATAATTTCAATCTCCTCAAGTTGACCCATGTCTGTACACAGACATTTAATGAAATATCAGTAATTCTAGTTATTTGGGTCGAAAATATGTTAATTGTATCAAAGAGTGAGGCCGCGCTATTAAAAATCAAGAGTTCTCTAGAAATGAGTTTTGAAATGACCAATTTGGGTCGAACTATCATGTTTTTCTTGGTACACAGTAAAAATTTAAAGGTAACACGATTTCAATGAATTAATCGAGATACATGGAAAGGCTTTTATGGAAATTTAACATGCAAAATGGCAAAACAAAGAACTACTCCATGTGAAATGGATTGAAGCACAATTAGGAATAAAGAAGATGGTATAGCGGAGTGTGAAAATGAATACAGAATATTGGTCGGAAGTATTATTTGCATGATGATATGAACTAGGCAAAATAATCTGCTATTCGGTTACTAAGTTATCCCAAAACTTAAGTAAACCGTGGACTGTACATTTTAACAATTTTTTGAAGCAAGTATTACGTTATCTGAAGTGGACTAATAGTCGATGCCTAGTATTTTTGACAATCCAATAAATTATTAAAAATTGGAAGATTTTTGTGATGCTGATTGGGCTAATTCACCAGACCATAAGAATATAACAGGCTATTGCTTTAAGCTAGCGGATGGTAACCCAATAATCAGCAGGAATTAAGAAACAGCGAAAGGTTTCACTTTTAACTTGTGAAGCTGGATGTATTGCATTGTGAAAAAGAACACAAGAGGTTATTTTTCTTAAATTGCTAATGAAAAACAATTATAATACTGGCAATAACTGAGCCAATTATTATTTACTCGGCGATCAGAGCAGTATTGCTTTGTCTAGAAATTCAACATTAGAGATCAAAGCATATCAATATGAATATCAGTTTGTTAAGGGACCAACTATAGAAGAAAACAGTACAAATTGAATATGTTTAATCGGGAGATAATATGGCGGATTTATTTGTAAAAAAAAAAACGATTATGAAATGGAAACTACAGGCTTTTTGCTTCTGCAATGTTTGGTGCTGACTTCTTAGACCCTTATAATGGTCCTGGGCAAAACGTAAAACTGCATCCACTAAGGTCCTTATTAGGTCCTGGGCAAGACGTAAAACTGCATCCACTAAGGCCCCTATTTAGGTCCTGGGTAGGACGTAAAACTGCATCCGTTAAGTCCCTGTAAGGTCCTTATTAGGTCCTGGGTAGGACGTAAAACTACATCCATTAGTTACTGTCCTAAGAAGCGTCAGTTCAGTTTTTGGTATGAGCATAAGTCCTTAGTTTCGGGGTATAAAGGTAAATGGTCCTACCTTGAGCCCAATCCTCTTCTAAATGATTTTTCTGGATCACTCTGACCCGGAGTGATAGTAACTGTTTATTGGGTCCCAGCTATGGATAAAATAATAAATGATTTTTCTGGATCACTTTGACCCGGAGTGATAATAACTGTTTTAATGGGTCCCAACTATGGGTAAAGTAACAATTCTTTCCACTTTTTGCCGTGATCGCAATTTAAACTTATAATATTGTTGTTCGTGTTCTATTAACCCGAAGTATTTAACTGAGAACAAAGTGATATTTGTGAATATTAATTCTCAAGAAAAAAAAAACATAAAAATAAAATTTAGAATACTAAAGTATTTGTTACATATTAATATTACCCTTTAAAAAAAAAAAAAAAAAAAATTATTTTTGGAATTAAAGTATTTATTAACTTTACTAATATTTTGAACGAAGATTCCATATATACCCAAAATAAGGGGGGGGCTGTTACGGTTTTTTGGGTATATATCCTATATGACTAGTGAGCGAGTCAGAATGACTTATTTCCCTTTATAGTCGACCAATGGAAGGTTGACCAATCCGAAGCCGCACAACACTGTATTCATCATGTATAAAGGCGGCCATCTTGTTTCGTCTACCGGAAGGACCAAAGGCGACCAGGAGAAGGATGAAGTACACTCTGCTGTGATATCCACTGCGAACCTAAAATACGCTTTCCTACTGTCTCCGAAATATTCACTGCCAACCTCTAGATTCAATACTCAAGGACGACCGCCATGGAAAGACTGATCTTTGTGACTAACTCTGAAGCGTTGTGTAATATGCAGTCACTATGAGAGAAATCATTTTGATAAATAAATAATATTTTTTGTCATTAAGTAAGATGCTTTTGCCTGGATGTTCACATGCCCACATGCGTGTCTTTATGTCTACACATAATATACAGTTATAGAAATGCACAAAATAAAACAAAAAATCCAAGAAGCGCCGAATAAAGTGAGCAGCATTTGTTTTATACGTCTAAAGCAAGCAACTATTCTTGTGAACTTTTATTTCCTTTAACATATATACACAAAGTACAAGGCTAACGATCCACTAAATTTAGAGAGGTACTAAATGAGATTGTTATAAGGAAGTAGGAGTGAGACGATGAAAATAAATACAGATTTGGGGAAACATAGGATATGCAACGATTGAATGGAAGATAGTGTTCCGGGAAACATTCACTTGTGAGATTATTTTATGAGTTAGAATCTCATCTAAATTATCTGTTTGAATGGAACTCCCTTCATAACAATCGGCTACAAAGGGAACGAAAACGGTTCACCACCCTGTAAATAACATGGCGTGTCATAGCCTCAAATGCCTGATCACGTGAAAATATGCAATGTAACTTGTTAGGACATTTTGTATGGAAACAATGAGAGGGTGCTTATTGGTTTGAATCATTTCACAACAAGAAAACCGATAAAGCAACTAAGATGCAAGGTTTGAATTACTGTGAAAGTATCTGGGAAAATAATGGCTAAATTGTGAAGACAGTAAATGAAAAGGAATTAAGTAGACATAATTTGACGAATTTACACTTTTGAAGATCAAATCTGACTGGAAATCAAGACGCAGTGAGAGAATTCCACGAGCGACAAGTACGAGAGAAATATCTAAGAGTATAGCCTACGATTAATTCTATGGGAGTTCAAGAGGTTATCGGTTATGAATGAGAAATTTATCTAACAGCAAAGTACGTTCCCACCATATATCAGTGTTGTTTAGTGTAATGATTCAAAGGTCATATACAACATGTTTAAAATATAACATAAATAATTATATACACAATATAACAAAAAAGAATGATAAGGTGAAATTTGCAGTTTCAAGAGGGCTGGTAATAGTATATATATATATATATATATATATATATATATATATATATATATATATACAGCAGCAGTGTGTATGTGTAAGAGAGAGAGTGAGTATGTGCGTGAGTGTGTGTAGACAAAATTAATCGCCGCCTCTTAAAAATATGATGAAGGAATGCATGATTGCTTCCAAAGTAGCAAGGATAGTTTCGCTGTCTAATTTCACCAGCTAGTCCGCAAAAAGTGTTATCTGCTTTTCATTGGCTCGTGAGCTATATTCTGGCTGTGATAACTTCTGATTGGCTGGTTGAGCAGAACTTCTGATTGGTTGGTTGGTAGAAATTGTCAAATTTTCGCTCGCTTGTCATTAATTGTTTATTTATTTTCTTACATCCTGATACAGAGAACTTTCTGTTTGTTTGTAAAGATTGCAGAAACAAATAGAAATTTTTGCGTAATCAAATAAATATTTCTTTAAATTTCTAGTTAAATGCTTTATTTTATTTTATTTATTTTATATTATTGTCTTCCCAAAAACATCAAACTAGAATTATTGCAACATGATAAATATAAAAGTTTCGTTAAGCGTAATTAATCAAAATTGAAGTATTTGCGGATATATATTTATGTAAACTTTTGTCCTTGTTTTGGTGTGAGGAAGCCGCCCAATTATTATATACAGAGTGTATCAAAATAATTTTAACAAAATTTTGTTCCTAACAGCAAAGCAAAGTAAAATGTCCATATAAGCACATGTCAAATAGACCATCATTGTACAGTGTAACCCGGATATAAGAGAAACCCGGATATAAGAGAGATTTTCTCTGGTCCCAAATTAGAGCCTGTGTTAATGTATATAAAATAGACCAAACCCGGATATAAGAGACTTCTTCTCCGGTCCCGACAACTCTCTTATATCCGGGTTACGCTGTACCTCAAAACAGCAACTCATAATAAATGTTCAACATATCCTCCACTTCTACACATTGTTACGTGTTGATAATTGTAACAAAGGAAAAAAAATCATTTACCACAACACAGAGCTAAATCACAAACTAATATTAATGTTACGAGGGAGAAGGAAAGGGAGTCAAATATCTTTATCACTTTTAGGGCTAGTGAAGTAATCTAAGTGCTATATTTGGAAATCCACAAAGGTGTGTAAATAAATAATAATTTTTAGTTTGGTCAATGAAAATTAGTCAAAATTCTATTTACCAAATTTGTTCCATGAAATTCTCTTTTGGGTTTTTGTTGGTCGACCAATTTTATAGAGATTCTTTCGGCTGGATATAATAATTCTCGAATCAAAAGTCGGAGTTGACACTGACGGCAATTTGTTTTCACCAACTGACAACCCTTTTTCAAAAAAACTATTTTTATACGGGCTAGCACCTAATTTGCATATTTCTAGATGTTTCTCGAATCATCTAGATTTTTCTCGAATATACTGGAATGATCTAGAATCTTCCAAACGTTCTATTTATAATTTCTCTATTTTATGTCTACTTCATGAAAGAAAAGTTTTTTTGTATTAACAAGTAGGGCTCAGTAGAATCCCTTACTATAAATTTTAATCTTTTTTAGACTTTCTTATTATAGAAATGCATCCTCGTAACAACATGGATGCAACTGTCGGACTTGCTGACCCTTTCAAATACTTCCACAAATATGTTGAATGGTTTCGCAGACTATGGCACTATGATGTGGTGTTATTGAATTATTAATGCCAGCTGCATAAACCAAGTTTTTTTTTTTAAGTATAAAATATAAGCGATTGAGGTGGATGAAACTTGCACTATCTATCAATGTTTCATGTTAGATTCCAACCACTGAATCGCAAACAATGTGACTAATATGAGTTGGAACCCAATCAATCATGAGCCATATGTGTATTCATATTAGCAGGGCTACATCTTCTAGCACGTCTGGAAGTGTGTTCGAAATAAAGTCACTATAGACAAATCAGACGTACCGGGCGAACCTATGAAACTACCAGACAGTCATCTACAATATCAGCCGACACATTAACCGTAAACTGATGGAGGTGTCGAGCCTGAATTATACCATGAGGATTCTGATCCGCCCACAAACGTTGTTTTTGTAAATTGGTCATTCCATCTCTTCCAAATGTTGCCCCCTCCTTAAAAAAAGAGAAAAAAAAGAGAAGAGACAAAACGGATCGGCAGTTTGTTTCAATAAACCATCGGCAAAACTTCTCCCGTGTCGAGTGATCAGATGTAGATAGATCCTGAACGCATTGCAAATGATACGGATACATGACATGTGTTACAATGAGGCGCACAATTTGCGAAGGCCACTTGACATGTGCTGATATCTGGGTCATCTTTGTCAACTTGTAAGATGTGTTCTTGTGGTCATGCGTATCTCAGTGTTCCTCGATCCATTCTAATACTATTTACGCGGCGGTGTGTAAAAATCATATCTGCCTGCCCATGAAATTAATTTCATGCCATTGTTAAACCGAACACTTAATTCACTATTACACACGTTAAACGTTGATGACAGACTAGCCACAAATGTACAGGAATGACCAATGAAACTTAGTTTACATAGTAATAAAGCACCAACTCCCGTAAAATTACTTTAAACACACTAACTTAAAAACGAGTTTATTTTCGAAGCTTTAAAATAATAACAAACAAACTTTAAAAAACTAAGGATGATAGCAATTTTTACCTATCATACTTTTACACAGCCCCCACCACATATACGTTCATGCGAGGAAATATTATTCAGCGAAAAAATAGAAAAAGGCTCTGATTGCTGACATGTATACATTCCCGAGACATTCATGATAAATTTTCGCTACACTTCCGATCTTTGAATTTCAACATACACATGCGTATGTATATAGACAACAGCACACACACACACACACACACACATATATATATATATATATATATATATATATATATATATATATATATATATATATATAGTCAAATCCCATACTGTCCACATATGTTTATGTCTGTATGAGCCCCGGCAGACGAGCGAGTGTGTATGTGTGTCTGCGTACATCATCAGGTGTACGGACATGCAACTATGTTTGCGTTAGCATGATGACATCACGACGATGATTCCCCCCTAACTTCCATAATAACACCAATACACGCAATCTCATATAAACCCCAAAATAAAAAAAAAAATGTTTGTCCGACGATTAAAAAAAAGCGTGAAACCCAGGGTCACAAACTCATCAATCAATATATATATATATATATATATATATATATATATATATATATATATATATATATATATAACCAGCTTGTGTCGTTTCCCTACAAATAAAGACCTAGACATCGTATATGTTTAGTTTCTAAGCCAGAATAACATTGTTATTTCGATAAACTCAAACAGGACATGTAGAACAAATTCGAATTTTTTATGTTTTGTCTTGGTTAATTTGTGAATTGCACATGTTTTTTTTTTCTGTATAAAGAATGTCTTTCAAGAGCATAAATTATTAGATTCAATTTGACAAACTATTAATAATTAGGGACACCGCCCGTATATCATGTACACAAGTTGTTGGCTCATAGTAAGCAGTTCCACAGACACGTGAATTGCAGATAGTAGTCGTAGGTGTAAAAAAACGAGTCTACGTAATTAATATCCCAATCTTTGAAACCAGAGAAATAATGATGCTAAATAAAAATATATGGCATCCATTTCATAAATGACGTTCCTTGATCGTAACAATTATCCTGTCTATTTGCACTTGCTCAGAATTCGTAACGTTAGCACACGTGTTGTTAAAGAAATATATACTAGAATCAACATTTCTTTTTAATCTGGCTGCTAGTCTGCGTTTTGCCATTTCTTCCAGAGCGATGTTAAGCTCAATCCGTTCGATTAAATGAATACTCCAATTCTCAGCGATTTTCCTCCTGCGTCAAACATCGTCTACTGTCGCTACAGAATGAGAAAGAAAGAATTTATCAAGTATCATAAACCACATCACTTGAGAATTTTCAACAGCAGCAACAATGTAACTCGAAAAGAATATAATGACATCATTAAGAAAATGACGTCCCACACATAAAATGGTAAGGAATGATTTTCATGTTAGAAATGCATCAAATTTTAATGGACACGAAAATCATATTTTCATGGAAAATAGTTTTAAAAGAAAGCTCTTATAAAACTGAAAAGACTATAGTACTGGAAGCTCGAACGTCTAATGTTTCCTTATAAAAAAAGGCAAATATTGCGATTAATAAGTTCTGCATTCTCATCCTATTATTCACAGTTTTTACTAAAATGTTTTTTATAAATATCTGCGTGCCGATGACGATATAGATAGAACGAGTCATAGTTTTAATTAAATTAAACCATGTTTGCCTCTAAGTATACATAATGGAAAATTCAATAATTACATATGTGCGGCATTACATCTAATGCAGATCTCCTTATATATATATATATATATATATATATATATATATATATATATATATGAACAATAACAAAATATTAAAAAATTAAAATCTTCAGACACACTGGGTTGTAGATTAATATTCTTTCGTTTTTTTTATTATCATTTCATTTAGATTCCTCGACTAGTTTCGGCCAAAATGGCCATCATCGGGAGAAAAAATATTTCTGCTTGCTGGTAGCACTAAACTACAGAAATGAATGTCTTGATGGAGAAAATGAACATTTGTCTGTAGGTTTCATTTGTGTTTTTTTAATTTTTTTATCTTTTTAACATGAATCTAATAACATTCCTTGTGTTGGTCAACCAGTCTCTTTTAAGTTATTATTTGAGATAAGAGCTGGATGGATCTATTTTTATTGATCCTGGAAATGGGATGTGTCTCTGTTTAGTGTTTGTGTGTGTGTGTGTTATTTGGTTCTTAGGGAGTGAGTGAGTTAGCGTGTGTATTGCTGTGGGTGTGTATTATCATTTGGCTCATTAGGGAGTGAGTGAGTATGATGTGTAAGTGTGTATATTCGTGTGGGTGTGTGTATAAGTGTGATATATATATATATATATATATATATATATATATATATATATATATTTTCTTAAATGATTTTATTTTTTTCAAAATAATTTACAGTAAAATATTTTTTGTCTATATATCCCAGGTGAGTTATTGTGATTATTACATTATTCGGACTGTTATCTTCATTGCCATAATCAGAACGTTTTCGGCCGTTGTACGCTCCAGCCTTCTTCTGGGTAGATTGTTCTAGTTCCACGTGCCATGCGTCCTCCTGATGTCGCAGGTATTCCCGCTTTAACTCAACTCTCAAGATTCTGCTATAGCCTGGTATTGAACTCACTACACTTTGAGACTAGTCACTGGATCTAACTAACGCCTTTATCCATTGGGCCATGTCTGTCCGTGAGGACATCCGTGTATGAATTTCTGGCGCTTATAAACCTAATGTCTCAGTAACTATTTTACCAGTGCTCATATTTCAATTTTTCCGTTATTATTATTGCATATTGTTTTTACCAGAGCTTACATTGCAATTTTATAATGTGAAGAAGACCGGGGCGTAAAACGGCCGAAACGTTGTGAATACGGCAATGAAGGACAACAGTCCGAATAACTGAAGTAAAGATATTTGTTTTTCAATAAGTCATGTAATCTTACGTTCGTACATGATGTAAGATTATCTGAAATTTTGCATCTGTAATTGTTTTAATTTCTTTATGTCCAATATGGTTAAACTTTGTTCATGAAGATGTTGAAAATCATTTCATAAAATACAGAACATTTGCTGTAAATCCATTAGACGAATTTTTATGGAAGCATGCAAAGTTGTTTCTCGTTAGAGGATTTGATACGCTTACAAATCATAACATTTTATTCTCGTATTTATTATTGGTCATTGCCGAGGAAAGATCAAAACGTAAAACCTTCAGCGAAGATTTCAGGCGAAACATGACAGATCACTTCGTGAACGATTTATTAAAAAATCCCTTGTCCAGCGAGGCTGAAATTTGCCTTCAAATCCCTTATCAATCTCTTGTGTTTCGTTCAGCGCTGAGGATTTCGGTGTGTATCATTTTGGAACAAATCCTAACTTAAGTCCTATTCTTGCAATCCGAACAGATACAATTCTGTTTTTATGAATTCTAAAATTTCCCTGTCAGTTTTCTTAAGCTTTTTTTTTTTTTTTTTTTTATCCGTGGGAAGAAACATGTCACGTATATTTTCTGTCATCTTTGCTTGAAGCTGCTTTCAAGAAAATCCCTTCATCCTTGAATGAGACATTTGAAAGTAATGGCGAAGTTGTTATTTTACAATGTTTTTTTTTAGTGTGAGGTGGGGGGGGCTTGTTATATTTTTACTGTTTATTTTTAGAGAATGTCTAAATTATTACAGATCCTTAAAGAAATGCAATGTCCGATTCTCGTTCTTTCATTGTTATAAATTATCATATTCAATGCTAATAGTAATATGGAATGGTCAAATACGGTGGATAAATATTAACAGGCTTATCGCAGAAACCAGTACAGCAAGCAAGGAAGTAATAATTAAGCGCACGGTCGTCGCAAGTCAGTACAGTTTTGCACGAGCTGCTATCGGAAGGCCTCTAGTTCTCGCAGATCCCAGCTGACGCAATTTAGTAACTGCCTCACGCAGTCACATGTGGCATAAGGCCGAATTTAAAGTGGGGTTCCCTAGCCCGGAGGCTCGGCTAAAAAATCCCCGTAGAACACACATAATCGGGATCGGGTCTGTCTACCTCCCTGGACGAAACTCTGCCCTTCGGCCTAGCCTCGTCCGGGTTCCTCTCTGCCTGAAGGCAAAGAGTTCGACTAGCGAAACTGGGAATGCTCCAATCTTGACGGTATTTAGTAACTGCTCCACGCAGTCACATGTGGCACAAGGCCGAATTTAATGTGGGGTTCCCGAGCCCGGAGTCTCGGCTAAAAAAATCCCCGTAGACCGCGCATAAACGGTATCGGGTCTGTCTACATACCCGGACGAAACTCTGCCCTTCGGCATAGCCTCGTCCGGGTTCCTCTCTGCCTTCGGGCAGAGAGTTCGACTGTTTAGCTGGAATAGATCCCAGCTTGACTCTGCTGTCCGCTAACGGATATTCTAGGTAGTTAATACCTATAGTTCCGCCACTCATGGTGATGTCAGGTTATTCCATTGCATCATAAATTCTCGAATCATCTCAAATGTATTTGATTTCATACTTATCAAAACTATTTTGAATGTATAATTTTTTTTATTATCCCTCACGAACGTTTACACCGGTGGCTTTAGTTCATACTGTTACATATTTATTTTGTTTTCCTGGTGAGATGGAAATTCTCTTTTATAGTTCCAGCCTTTAAGAACACAGTCGAACCGTGTGAGCCTTTTGACTATTGTTCTGTTGCATTTCTCTTTCTCTTTGGAAAAGTATTAGAGGTTTTAATCAAATTTGAATTGGTTAAACAACTCATTTCGCAGGGTTTTCTTTCAGATATGCAATATATATTTAGCTTGTCTAGTTTAATGGATGAGGATTTAACGTTTATTCCTGAAAGAATCCGTCATGTTTTATATCAGAACAGTAATGCTTGGACTGTTGTTTTGGATATGTCGAAGGAATCTGACAGCGTTTGGTACAATGGTGTTCTTTATAGTTTAAAAGTTCGTGATCTTTCTGAAAAACAAAACGTCCTCTTTAAATTGCGACAATTAAAGTTCTCTGCAACGGTAAATCTTCTAGATCTTTTTCCATTAATGCAGATGTTCACTAAAGCTTTATCTCTGGGCTTACGCTGTTCTTAATTTTCGTCAACGACCTTCCTTATGTCAACAGTTCTCAACTCAGTTTCTATATAGTATTAATTTCCGTTTAATGTTTTCTAATGATTGCTCTGCCTCAAATTTTCCAAAAGAGATGCCGCTAAATTTTACATACAGACTGGATCAATAAGTCCATTGGTTGGTCTAACTAAATGTTTTCTGTGGTTGCCAATGAAATTGTGGTAACGTATATCACAGTGTTAAAGAAGGCCGGGTTTAGGTTCTAGCACTCTGGCCTTCTTCATAAGCACCAGCGATACGGTATTACATGACGATTATTTGTCTTAATACAATAATTCCTGACAAACCGTGAAATGAAGGTTGTCCTAAACGGGTTCACTTTCAGCTCCTTTATCACGAAGACTGGTATTCCCCAAGGCTCTATCTTGGGTCCTAACTGATCCTGATCTTCAACAATGATTTTCCCGATGTCAACATTTCCCAAGTAGGGATGTACGCGAACGACACTACTATTTATTCCTGCCTCGATAAAATCCAGAGACGAATATTCAATATGGTAGGTCTTGATCTGGCATCGTCTCTACAGTCGCTTTCTCACAGACGTGCAGTGGCTTCCCTCTGTCTCTTCTATAAGAATTTTCACGGCAACTGTTCCAACGAGTAGCTTCCATTGGTTCCCAGACTGCATGAATTTAAGCGAGCTACTAGGCTGGCATCTCGGTCCCACACTTTCACTGCAGAAACGGTTAAATGTAAACGTCTCTTCTACTCGAACGGCTTCTTCTCTCGCACTTCCCGTCTGTGGAACTCCTTCCTCTTGCTTGCTTCGTCGGTAACTATATTCTTCAAATAGTCAAGTATAATTTCAATCGACATCTGATTTTGTTCTCCGTCTTTCTCTGTATCCTTTCCTCAAACATGATTTTTTACTCTTGTTCTCAATCCTCTGCAACCCCTTGCGTGCTAGTGGCACTCCCGCCTTGCTTGGGCGAATTGCTTTAAAAAAAACAGAAAGAAAATAAAGTATTTTTCATGTTGGAAAGATTGTGAATTTGTATAGGTACTACAATAATGCTCGAGTACCACTCAAGAGATCTACTATAAGAATAAACCA
>CAHIKZ030001862.1:372500-455000 GCA_903632075.3 Acanthosepion pharaonis
AAATGGATTACTTACTAATCCGAAGTGTATTAAGACTGAGTAGGTACAGGCGGTATTCGAACACTATTATCTTGTTCAATTTCACTTATCAACAACCGAAACAATATCTTGTACAAAGACTATTAAATTTAAACAACATAAAACCGTTTTTTATAAAATCTATAATACTTGTTCGTTATTGATGTTAATTTATTAATTCCTGCTCAAGTTATCCATTTCCGAGTTTTTGATTTTTTGGTTAATGAATTCATAAATAAATTAAGTAAATTAAATTAGTGTATAACTATATCTGAATTGCGTATTCTCAACAGAGTAATGCTGTTGGCAGAGAGAGAAAGGGGGAAAGAGGTCGAGAGAGAAAGTTAGAGAGGGAGGGGAGCAAGTTGTATAGATTGTCGTGTGTAAAGAGGGGTTTTGTTTAATTAAAATAATTTACTCTCAAATAGCATGAGGAGAAATTAAAACGAAAGAGGAAGTCAAATTAGGTTACAAAATCAAACGAATGAATTCTTATTCGATTTCCCATCCTTTAATGATTTCAAAAGGACTTTTATATTTGCAATAATGAAACCAGAGATTTTCATTGATTATGATACACGTGTTAATTCAATTCTATTCCAGCTACAGTTTAATTAACATTTGAAATATAAAGAAAACTTCACACTACTGACAAAAATAATATATATATATATATATATATATATATATATATATACAGCTCATCAGTGTGGTTAGACATACAATTGCCTCAGGCCATGATCAAAACCCCACTGATTTGGCATCACTCTGGGTTTTTCCCCTTAGGCTCTCGGTAGAGAGAAATAAACAAATATAAATAGCGCGTAGTAATTAGGGGTCGGAATAGACATTTACTTGTCTCAATTATTGCGCACGCGATGATGCAAACAACGCCAATAATTTGGCTGCCGTGTCGTAGCCGACAGAGACACGAATGAGTCCGAACTTTTATTGTCGATAACTCCAAAACGGCAGATTTTAACAAAAAAAAAAATGTTATTTTCGAATTAAGCGTGTAAAACCAAATTACCCGAAATTTCTTAGGGAATCTTTGGCTTAAATTAGTATAATTTATTAAGGTTCTTTTGAGTCATTATCTACGGCATATGTCACGATGAAATAGGGCAAATAGGGTTCAAAAATCAGGTTGGTGTTCAACCTCTTATTATTGCAATCCCCCCCCACCACCACCACCATCAGCTACCGCGATTTATTTAAGCGCGCTCGGCCATCTTGGACCCCAAGGCCATATATATATATAGATTACTGTATAACATTCATAAATCAATATTATTTTAATAAACTTGGGTACAGAATGAATACGTTAAAGATTCTTCTCGGAGTTATAGACAAATATAATATTAACAGCAGTGAGTATAGGAAATGATTCAATTATTTCGACAATGCTGAACATGTTAACCATTCTTTTCAAGGTTTTACTCAATAAAATTAATCGATTTTTTATTGCAGATTACATAACAAGTGTTCTGTACATAAACACATTTCTGAATGCTTTCTACAAGAGTTCGATTCTCTGTTTCCAAGAAGCTCAGTTCTTGTCTCATTGGAACAAAATTGAAATAAAGAAAAATAATAATGCTTATCAAAATCAGGACGAAATTTTTCGCGACTGATTTAAAAATATTGGATTAATAAACCTTAGAAAATTTTCATAGAGGCCAGGCTTATGCAAGGTTCATTGGAATGGGCTGCATTGCAATATATATATATATATATATATATATATATATATATATATATATATATATATATATATATATATATATATTAGATAGAGAAAGAGATAGAGAGAGAGAGATACAATATTTAAATTACAAAACAAATACTTTAGGGGCCAATTTAAAAATTACCAGGAGTCACCTCAAGCTTTTGAACAGTACCGTATATATATATATATATATATATATATATATATATATATATAGTGCTGTTCGATAAATATGATCACCTGATTTTTTTTACTAAATGTTCTCTTCTCCGATGAAACGAAAGTTGAGCTAAATTCGAAGGATAAGCGATCTAAAATCCGAAGAAGCTTCGAAAGTTCTTTGAATTTAGCAGTAAGTACTGTCAAGCATCCGTTCAATATATAATGTTCTGGGGATGTTTTTTCTTTTCGTAGAACTGGTTTCTTAAGACCTATTTAAAAGATCCTCAGGAGCGAGCAGTATAAGAGAATAGAGCATCATAAAGTAAAAATGTTTGAGAAATCAGTTGAGCAACATGCTCCATAAGTTTTCTATGGGGTTGAGGTCACAAATTGGGGCGCCCATGTCATAACACTCACCTGCTTCTCATCAAAGTATTCCTTCCTCAATTTTGATTTGTGACAGTGAGCATTATCCTGCATAAAAAATGAGCTTGGTGGGGTCGATTTGCACCCTTTCAGCAGAAGGGAGAAGACAAGACTCTAAAATTATCTTATTTCAAGACATTTTCATGTTTATACATTTTTTTATATAACAAATATTTAAGTAAATGCTCTGTTTATAATAAACAGTATTAATAAGATTTATCGGCCTGAAGATCCGAGAATTTTCATAGAAAATATTCGTCCTCCGACAGGAATCGAACCTGTATCCTATACGGAACCGTCATATAGCTTGACGTGGCCTTAAAAGAATTGAGCCACGATTACTATAAGGCCGATTTTACTGCCTTTAAACTACAATCTTCCATGAATCTCTCACGTTCATTCATATCTGCTCAAAGCGTATCCAAATTTAAACAAATGACGTCACACATTATGAAATGGACCGACAGTTATTTTAAGAAATTTTATGTTTATACATTCTTTTTATATTTCATATTTTTTTTTTAATTGTCGGACGAACATGTGTTCAATAGACTATTCACTTTTATTATTTGTATATTTTCTAGTGATGTGCTGTAATCATATTTGAAAGATCAAGTGACAAAAATTTCATCAAATCTCCAACGCTTTCAAAATGACATTTTTTTGCGATCACATGGATTTTACAGTTTCAGTTTTAACTTAATATCCACCCATTTTTGCAAATGTTTTGGGATAGGACAGAGTCTGTCAACGATTACTGGCACTACCCCATTCTATCATTTCAAAGCATTTTCTTTGTTGTTGTTGTTTTTTTTTCATTCTTAACCAGTCTCTCCTTGAGATCCATAAGGACAGCCATGAAACATTTGATAAAATAAATGTTATTTTTCATTGCGATTTCAGGCCTCGATGGTATTTTTTTTCGAATGCTTAAATGTCAAGGTGTTTTGATTTTCTAATCTTCCAAACTAGTTTCTGGTTTCAGCTCATTTCGTTTTTTTTTAGGAGATAGAAACCAAACTCAACTCATTTAAATAATCCACAATGAATTGATACCTACGCCCATTCATCTCCTTCTGGGTGAGATTGCTACATTCATTCATTATTTCATTAACTGTCTCATTCTACGCAGACGACATTTGTTATTTTTCTTGCTTCTTGTCAATTTTAACTTGACGTAATTGGTCCTAATATGTTTCTTCTGGGCTGCTATTTATAGTGCTTCTACTTCTCTTTTCTGTCGTTCCCTGAAATTGTCGTCTGTTACTTTCTGCATTTTTTTTTCTTAATTCTCCAAAAGTTTTAACTCTTTCCATTTTTAGCTTCTGGTTTGCTTTTTGGATATTTCTGTAATTCCTTGTCTGGGATTGTTTCGTCGGCTTTGCTGTTTCTGTCATAAATATTCTTTCTGGGTAGTATCGGGTGTACACTGTCACTCTTTTTACACTGTATTTTTGTATGCAGCGCTTATTTATACATTTGCTTTCCGTAGCCAATCGATATTTGATGACAACAGTTTGAATAAATATCATGCTCTGAGGTTATGTTATGACGGGATTTCAACACAGAAATGCTATCTATACATTATTTAATCATAATTAGTGGTCGTTGGTCACAAGAAGGAATCAACAAACAATTACTGTTAATCCTGATAATCTATTGTCATTTTGTGATTATAGAAATTGAAAGGTTAAATGTATTCCAGAGCTAAGGTCAGAAATTTAGTAAAATTGCTTTAAATCGTTTTTACGAGACCCATATCAACTTTACACGAGTAAAAAAAAAAGTGATCATCGCCATTATGTAGACCTAAATGTCTGGAAGTCCGCTGTCTGGCGCGCTGTTATCATCTCTCAGTTGTGTCTTCGGGTAGAGTTCAACTCAGTTTTTGTCTCTGCCCATGAAAGAGCGCAACTAAGAATATATTGAGTCAACCGGTCCCGAGGAATAAGGTACCAGAAGCAAGAACACCCTCATTGCATTAAAAAAGGTTATCGGTAGCAATAGCGATACCAGCGCAACTGACACTTGTGGTGGCTGTGCAATTTTTGTCTCAGGTGTACGTTGCTCAGGTGCTCCAAATGAAAACGGCTTTTGTGTAATATCTTGTCACTGTGGGGAGCACAAGTAAATAATAGTGTAGAGCTAAGAGATGAGCAAACCCGTTTAAACAGTCTATTACTACAGAACTGAGTTCGTTCCATACCCGTGCTTCATAATTGTAGCCATGTGCCGTTTTTTAATCAATTCTTTCCAAGCAAGGTGATAAAGCCACTAAGATGCAAGGGGATTTGGGAGCGAAATAGACTGAGAAGACTTTAGAAGAACCTGCAAACCCAGTCCTAGAAAAACAAGGGATAAATTTTACTCCTGTTCAAAAGACAGGGGATGAGTGCGTTATTCGCGATATTGAATAAGCTTTTAAATGACGACAGAAGAATAAAGTAATTATAGTTTTCACCCAATATCCGAACTGTTTAGCAAAGAAGTGTAAAGCGAAATAGTAATTCCATTTTTAAGGAAAATATCTTCAGAATTCCTTGGCCAAAATCAATCTTTTTGAGACTAAAGCTGCAATTTCTAGCATTGATATATTTGCAGAAAGTATTACTTCAACATTGAAATGACATATAAGTTTAGGACAATTTTTCAGGAGGTTTCGAGTGCCAAACAAATTCGTATTTCAAGACAAAACACCCGCCACCCCAGGCGACAAATCGTCATCATTGATTCAAGGCAGATAAAAAAGGTTTATATGGACGGTGGGGAGGTCGAGGATAAACTGTTAACATTTAATAAAATTTTTGTATGAATTAATGATAAATTTAATGTTTTCCAATCACGGCAATGATGAGTGAAATAATCATTAAACAGTATTAAACGCGGTATATATATATATATATATATATATATATATATATATATATATATATATATATATATACGGAAGTGATGATCGTAAAAGCATGAAACCCAGGATCACAAACTCATATCCATACAACTTATTATTCTATCTATCTATCTATCTATATTATATATATATATATATATGTGTGTTGTGTGTGTGTGTGTGTGTGTGTGTGATTTGGAATTGCTCCAGGTTTCGATCCATGGTCACGGCACCAGATGTGACGTCGTCCCCCGGTCGCAGCGCCAACTGTGACGTTCTATCCTGATCTACCACGGCGCCAGTTGTGACGTGGCCGTTCCAGGGTCCCTATCCCGGTCACGACACCAGTTGTGACGTCCCCTAAACAGCACCATTGTGACGTCTTCGCCGCGGCGCCAGCTGTTCGCTCCTCGCTGCTCCGTCCGGGTGTCGCTGCTCCAAACGTGACGTTCGCCTGTCGCGTCAGTCGTGTTGTCTCGTACTGTGACGACCAACTGGCTTGGTATCGGTCGCGGCACCCAAATGTGACGTTCTAACCTTTTGGTGATTCGGGTGGGAATCTGGTTAGATTTGATATCAGCCTCGCCGTTCCCAACTCGCTTCCAACGCCTGGTTACCAAGGTAACTGCACTGATCTCCAGTCTGCCTACCCACGTTGTGAATTGATCTTAGACAGACGAGATCAAACAGGGGTTGGGGCCGTAATGCAAATTGAGTTCAACGGGGGTGATAACACACAAATATGCATAAAAGAAAATAAAATGAAAACTCAAAAGTTCAAAGTATCAAAGAAAAAGGTAACAAACTTTATGTCTAGTTGTTCGATACATAGGACTGCATCTATCTCCCGACCCGTTCTGTGGATTGTGACACGTCGTTTTCCGCTAGGCAAGTTTTAACGCTTCAAGTTGTTTGCTCTCTAAGAAATTTGTGTTTCGGTGTGTCTTTGGACGAAAGTCGAAAAAAACTTATTTCTGTGGTCTGGTTCTAAGTCGCTCTTCAAAATAATTGTTCTTGGTTGAAGAGGAGTCCAAAATTTTGCGTGAATCTTGGTCAGCTATCTTGTCTATCTCTCAACTCTCTCTGCCGAAACTGGAGCCCTCGAACTTTGGAACTCATCTCTGCCGCCAGGGTCGAACGAACTGGACACTCATCTCTGCCGCCAGGGCGCGATCTGATTTCTGCCTGTTGGGGGCCTCGTTTTTTTATTGACGCCGTCAAAAACCGGGTTGGGTCTGTTGGCGTCGGGGAGTTCCTCGATAATTCTAAATACATATCCACCTCTTTTATTTCTGGTTAGGGATTTTCCACTCTTTTCCATTTTTGGTAACTTTTTTTTCACTCCCACTTTCTCACCATGCTTCTGAGGGGCGTGAACTGCCCTCCCCACTTCTTCGTAGCGGCTTCTCATACTTATACTCTGGATGGGGGCGTCGACAGTCTTCTTCGTGCGTCACGTGATCACTCTCGGCCAATGAGGTCTTGGTCGGGTATCTTTCCTCCTCCTTCGTGCGTCATGTGATCACCACTTGACCAATGACGTCTTAGTCGGGCGTGAACAACCCGCGGCTTTGTTTTGGAAAAAAAAATACCTTGCTTAACTAAAAAAAAATTAATTAAATCGCCGTTATCGTGAACGGATAATATGACAACTCTTTGTTCAACATGTGGCGTTTGTCAAGCAGTTTATCGCCAATTCATCAGACGGCTGGTTTTCCGACATGGTCTCAGAAAAGAATTTTCTCCAAGTTTTCAGTCAGCCTGACGTCTCCAAGGCAGAAATAAAAACATTTCTTATTCCATTCATTTTCCTTCGGTTCATGTGTCTGATAACAAAATTTTATTATCGCAGGGCAAAAGTTTGTTTTGTCGAAAAAAGCTTAATTAGTGAGACGGCTTTGTGGGATTTTAATTTTCCATATCCAGCTAAGGCTCCAAGCTACACCTGTGTTTTGTCAATTATCAAAATCTAACGTTTTCAAGTGGACTTTCTTTGGCGAACATTTCTTGATAACACAATTCCATTCGCGCAGGCAAAGTAGGGAAATCGGTAAATGATTGCTCGCAGGTGGCCTTTTAATTTTCATATCTGTCCAAAAGTCTTTTTTTTTTTGTCGCCTGTGTCTTGTCGTCACTTATCGAAATAACATTTTCGCTGGAATTTTTCCCTTGGCCGGTGGCCTGTGTTTTGATAGTAAGATGCCTTCTCGTACCAATAGTTTAGATAACACTTCCCTACCCACTCAATCTCATTGTCATTGTAATGACACTCTTTTCGCCATTTGCCACTTATCCAAAATAACCTTTTTTTTTCTTTTGCCTCTTAAGCCGCGTGTGTGTGTTCGCCTATGATCCGTCTCGCATTAATTTTTGCAGGTGTGTTGTTATTTTTGAAGATAAGGTTAGATGTTTTAAATTTTTGTAGTAGATAATTAATTAGTGTTCTTTGTCTGGGTCAATTGGAGTAGTGTATTTTTTATGATATTTTTAAGTAAAGATTCATCTTATTTGTAGTTGATGGGCATTTGTATTTTTTTTAGAAAATATTTTAGTTATTTTTGACTGTGTGTTCACTATCGTTTCTATTTACTTTTGGGAGAAACAGTCTAATTTGTTGGTCTATAAGGTTGTTAGGGAAGCCATTTTTAACCATATATATATATATATACACACACACACACACGTATATACACACACACACACACACACATATATATATATATATATATATATATATATAACGTAATCCAATGTTTTCTAACTTTAAGCAAGACGAAACAGCATAAAAATCAATTAGGTATTATTATAACCATCATTGAAACAATTAAAAAATTAAACTAATTATATACTATACTAAATTTAACGTAACCAACTTAATCATATGCATTAAATCTTCTCCCTCAGCTAGTGTTTTGGAAAAAGAAAAACATTTTATATCAGTTTGGGAGAAAAAAAAGTAAATTGATATGTTGACTTTACCACCACAGCATTATCAAGAATTCTTACACTATATTTATAGGGTATAAGTTCTATTGCACAACATTTAGACACATTTCTGTCTTACTTCATGATAGAGGAACATACTCGTTGACAACACTAACATAATACACTAAGCAAATAGTAAACTTGAAATTTTCGAGGCCCTTCATATCAAGCGCTCTCCACCAAAACTGAAAGTTTATTACGAGTGTAGTAGCAAGCTTTTAAAATGCATTTAAGTTCACTAACATTTAACGCCATTTTACATTTTATCATTTCTTGTTACCCTCTTGCATTGCAAAGGCTTGTTTACTATACTTAGTAACCATAACGGTTACTTTTAAAATAATTATAACAGAGAGCGATCATGCGTGTTTAAAATAACCACCAGGTGATACAAGTCTTTGTATCACTAAACGCGTAAAGGACATAATAAAACGATATCTGAATCTTAAACTGTTGTTTCTTTTTGTTGGAGCGATGCAAGACGACGCATGGTCGTTTCTCTTTCTCTAATTTTCTAGGTATTTGATAATGCATAAGTCAGAAGAAGCATATTCCTTGTATATCATGTTCCAGGGCTGTGAATATGCATCTTATTTTGGGAGCTGCAATTACATTCGTTTGTATTTTTGACCATTTGCTGTAGTTAAGCTATATGACTTGTACGTTTTATTTTGCCTAAATGCATTTTCAGAAAGTTGCAATGCTATTTTTCTCACAGTGTATTTCCGATATATATTCCTATAAATATGTATATATGGAAATATGAAATGTAAGCCCCACAGAACGGAGTGAATGTGTGTCTTTCCTCCTATACTTTTCTTTGCCTCTGTATCATTATTACTTTCATTTTTTATTTCTCGTGTGCATGTTTGCTAAACTTTCACCTCCTGCCATTTCGACTCCATATGATAAAATGTATTTGGAATAAATTTTAAGATGACCTTGCATATTAAATACCACGCTTCTTCGTAACGTTATCGCCTGAAAGAAAACTTTACCTCAACCGATAAAGTAGAAATGCACGCATATGCATGCCGTATACGACCTAAAGATTAGACAACAAGAACTTAATTCCAAATTCGATTCATCTTGAGATGCTAAATATTAAGAAACGTTCCAGAATATCAAGTATACATGTAATTTCTATGTACAATAATGTTGAGATATATTTGAATCATGATAAATCAGGTATTCTTTCTGATACTTGCATTCTTTTCATATACGTCTTGTTCGGAATTTTTCCCCATATCGAATGGGATGTTTAGTGTGATTTGTGATTGGGTTTCATTAAATACTTGTTACCAGCAGTAGATCAAACTTTGCAACACTATTTCATGTTTTTGATTACACTAAATCGCAATTAATTCCGAAAGTATACGGGAAACAAAGCCATATTTAAATCGAGTATACTTTGTTTAGATTGGATTAGGGTCCAAATATTTTCCACCTTTCCAAATTTCAGCATTTTCAGTTTTAAGGAGGGCTCAAATGCGAAGGATTAAACCTGATACCCTCCTTATGGAGGCATTCTCTCCGGAGATGAGCTGTCTGGGACTAATCTAGATTAAATTTAACGTGAAATCGAGCTATATAATTAAGTAATTTAGCTTGTCTGCCAAAAAGAAATGTTAGTTAAACTTCCCAGTATATTTAATGAGATGTTTGAAGAAAAGTTAAGCAGGAGAGACAAAATAATTGATTTTATCAATTATCCACCCATGTGCACGAAACGGGAGATTATGAAAGTTTCAAAATTTTTTGAATTAATTTTTTGTTTCAATCGAGCCAAATTAATCTGTATTATCTTTCTTTTACTTTTTCTTGTTCCCTTCATCAGTTTTTTTTTCCCCTTGACTATACAACACTGTGACAATATAAAATCTACCTAGAACGGTGATATATTTTAAGAACCTGCGCGCAAATTTATTGTGTTTATACTCGCGATCAAGGCACTTTCCAGACATTTTCCTCTCAGTGTATTATTTTCTCTTTTAATTAAAGTACCTATGTTTAAAGTGGGGTCAGTTTTGTGACGGTTAACATTCAATGCGTTTTCTGTGTTGTTATTTTAAATATCACTCTTGTGTTGACAGTCTTTTGTTTACAGTTCTTGAGGTATATCCAATGTATTCATTCTGCCAATTCTTGCATTTGATACAGTAAATCCCTCCTTCATGTTTTGCCTGGTTCTTTTGTTTTTTTTTTGTTTTTTTTTATTGATTATGTATTTGACTGTTTCATATGTAGTTGTGACAAATCTTATGTTGACTTTAGTTAAACTCTTTTCGGTTGTAGTTGTGATAGACTTATTAGATCGAATATTGTTTTATTCGTTGGGTTTGTCTGGAAAGATATCACTTTTATTTTGAAATATTGTATGAGCCTATTGTTTCCCATTGAATATGAAATAGTCAGGGTATTGAAGAGTCTTGAATGTATTTTCAATAAATTTCTCATAAGCCTGTAAAAATTGAGGGCTGCAATTTCTTAATGCTCTTAAATAGAATCTGATGATCATTCTGGATTTTATGTTTTTTCTTGTGATGAGAATAGAAGATTATTAAGTAATTTTTATTGTTTAATTTTTGGTGAACACTACGTTCTAGGCTGTTCTCAGTTTGGTTTAACATGATGTCTAAGAAAGGTAATGTATTGTTCTTGTTTTTTTTTTTTTTTTATTATTTCGTATTATAAGTCTATTGTGTTTTAAAGTGTGTTTATTTTATCGACAAGATCCGGTAAGTTAGTATCATTGGGATATATTAATAGAATATACATCAATCCTTAGGAAGTAATCTGACTGTTTAGGTAAAATATTTTGGAAATAGGTCGACACGAGAAATTTCAAGAAAATGCCGGCCATCACTCCACGAACTAGATATTCTATCGGTAATCTAATTTTTTTTTTTAATAAAAATTGTTGTTGAAAGTGAAATAACATTGATTGGTGAGAAGACGGCAGCTTTTTACTGTTTTAGTTATTGGTAGATAGAGTTTTCTCCTTAATTTTCTTAGATGCTTTTTAAGAAATTTAATCACTTATCAACCAGGATATGAGTGTATAGTGATTTTATATCTAGACAGGTCATGACATTGTCAGTTACATTTATTTTCCTTGGTTTTTCAAAGTTTGTTTGAATATTTTTTTTATATGTGATAGACTTATTGTTCCAAGGAAAGGGGTTAATATTTTTGCTAAAGCTCTTGTTATTTTTTCTGGGGTGGGGGTGTCTACTCCTGAAATGATAGGAAGAATAAGGTACCAGTTTTGTGGATTTTAAGGAGACCGCAAAGTTTTAGTGTTATAGGGTGATATTCGAAGAGTATATAACACGATTTATTTTCATTGTTGATCAGTTTTTTGTTTCAGTAGTCATTTTTTGTTCGTTTATTTTTCGCATGTAACTGTATCGTTGAGTAATTAGTTTATATTTTCTATGTATGTCATCCTGTTTATGATTTTAATGCCACTTCCTTTGAAAGAGAGAGCAAAGCTGATTTACTTGTTTCTTGCTAGGTTCTTTAATGCTTTTAGTTGTCTCACTTGTCATGTATTTTCGTTGTTGGTTTTTATAGTTGTAGTGATTAAGCCTTGAATGAAAACTTTGGTGAAATCATAATCGTTATGCTTGTGATTTTTTATTATAATGTTTACTAAGACTTCTTTCAAACTGTTTTAAACTACCTGTATGTGTAGATGTGGCAACATAAAAAAGGCACAGTTCAATGAAATCCTAACGGATGAAACGCGTCACAAGAACTATTCCAGCTTGTCATATTTTTCTAAATCCCCCTCTCTCTCTCTCTGTCTCTCTCTCTCTCTCTCTCTCTCTCTCTCTCTCTCTCTCTCTATATATATATATATATATATATATATATATATATATAGAAATAACATTGATTATATATATATATATATATATATATATATATATATATATATATATATATATATATATAAAAAGCATGGCCTGGCGTTGCCCGTGCTTGATTAAAAAATCGTACGACACATACAGCAATCGCTATCACTTGACTTAAAATAATTTTGCCCTTCCTTGCCTTTTAAAGGAGTGCCCTTTTGCCGTGCTGATGTTGCTACAAGCCTTACTTCTTGCCTATCTCACACTGCGATTTTTTTCTAAGCTCTATACTAAACATTAAATCTGTTACGAAAAAGAACTAAACAAAATGAACACAAAACGATCAGCTTTAAAAGGACTCGTAACTGGAAAAACCGAATGAAAAAAGAATGTTAACAACAAATTTTTTTTTTCACACCCAACCCAGTTCTGCGGAATCAGAATCAACGTTGAGTTTAAGCAAGGGAATGAGCCAATTGGAGTAAAGTGCCATGCAGTTTTAAATTTTTCCCACTATTGACGAATGCAGCAATCAATTTTTTTTCATGCTAGCATGCTAGTTAACATTCGTATCAGTCATCTGTTGGCTCTCACGCTGTCCAATAGAATCTTCCTGCCTATTCGTGGCAGCCAGCTACAGGCTCTCACTTTCGTCAGTACAAAATGGCCGCAGACTACATAAAAACTGCTGTAGAAGCTTGAAAAATCGATTATTTCCACTATCGATGTGTGTTAGAAAATGCAACGCCGGTCTTTGCCTTTTCGATAAATTGGAGCATGTGCTTGTACATTTTGGTGCAAATCCGTCGAAAATTGCGGCCTTGCATTCGTTATACACACACACACACACATGCTATCTTTTATAGCTAGAGATATATGTATGTATGTAAACAAAAACACACACACACACACACACACACACACACACATATATATATATATATATATATATATATATATATATATATATATAAAAGAAATATGTTGTAGTGGTTCCAACGAGAGAAAAGTATGTATATTAAAAAGAAGAGGGTGCCGCAAACGTTTTTGGTTGTAATGTGGATTTATTGAGAAAAAATATTATACTTTGTTTTACATAATTTCACGACACGTGTTTCTGGTCTGGTCTCGCAACCGTCTTCAGTTGAAAGTGGAGATTTTTACATATTATTAAAAATATATATATATATATATATATATATATATATATATATGCTTGAACCGGATTCTAATGCTCTAGATAAAGCGGCTTGGGGATAGTAGTCGTGGATCGTAGGGGAACAGTTCTATGTGCAAGGGTAACTCGGATGAGTTTCACCACGGAATATGTGATCGAGAGGCGCTATATCGAGTCTAATTCGCTACCTCTTCGTCACCGAGACCCGTTGGCATGACGTTTGCCTGATAACGTAACTGTCCCGGTTTGAATTCTCGGCACTGGATGCGGACTGCTGATGAGTACCAAATATATATATCAATATATATATATATATATATATATATATATATATATATATATATATATATATATATATTTGGTTGGATAGATGTGAGTTTGTGACCCTGGGTTTCACGCTTAAGCGATCGTCAGACAAACTGATTATTTTTTTTTTAAATTTGGGTTTATGAAGTAGATTGCTTGAATTGGTGTTATTGTGGAAGTGGTGGGGGAAACTTCGTCGCTTATATCATCGTACTAACGCAAACATCGATGCATGCAGACACATATACATATTTGGTCGTCCGTCGGGACTCATACATATATAAAAATATATGGGCAGTTTCGGATATGACATATGTATGTATACGGGTGGTGTTGTGTCTATACATACGCATTTGTATGTTGAAATGTAAAGATTGGAAATATGGCGGAAATGTCTCATGAATGTCTCGTGAATGTATACATATCATATTATTTTTTTCCGCTGAATAATATTTCCTCGCATATATGTATATACGTGTGACGGGGTTTGTGTACAATTATGATAGGTAAAAATTATTATTATTTATATTTATTTTTAAATTTTTGAAAAGTAAATGGGGGTTTATTTATTATATTTAAAGCTGGTTATTTGTTTGTTTTTGGTGACTGTGTATATGTAACAGGTAGAAATTTGTAATCCTTTGATGTTAGCTCTATCTCTGATATTGAGCGCTTCTCTAATAAGTACCGCGCATATAATATATAAATAATTATACATATATATATGTATTTATATTTATATACACTTTTCACACACACACACACACACACACATATATATATATATATATATATATATATATGATAAAATATACTTTTAATATACATTATATTACAATAAAATATTCCTTCATATCACGTCTAGGGCCTGTGTAAATATAAGTGTGGAACCGATGTCGACATCGACTGGCCACAGTATGCGTTATGCTTGACTGCAATCTTCAAGTCATCTACTCTATCATATCTAGCTCCTGATAAACAGCTAAAAACATACACTACGTTAATAACATACTACACCTAATGCACACACATTACATAAACCTAGACATAATACACAAACATTGGCGCGCTTTTTTGTTTTTGTCCGTGCTGATTTAAATTCACTTTACTGATACATTTGAGACCTAATATATGTAATGTAACTGTTAATGAATCGATTAATACTATACAATGATTTATTCCAGAAATTTGCTTTAAATACATTACAAAATATTCTGAAAAGTAAGTAAATGTGATTATTACAACTTAGTATTCATTGTTCATGAGAAGCAGTTTTTATTTGGAAAAGATATAACCTTTGGGAACAATAACGCTTAAAAATTTACCGCAATCAGGGCCTTTTATATCAAATTAAGTCTCAACAGAATTAATACAATATTGCTAACGATACAACAGTGAGTTTAAAAGATCTTGACAAATACTGGAATTCGGGTAATCGACAAATTTCTCGGAAGACAATTTTACAATTGACCATTGTGTACATCTGGATCTACAACATAGAAACATAAGAGATTATAGATCAAATCACTGGTGAATACGAAGGCAAACAAATTCAGGATCTGATTGTGATGGGTGGCTTGCTTTAAATTTTAGTATGGTTGTATCCATGCTGTTTATAATATTAAGCTCATTAAGATGTTGCTCTGTAAAAGGATGTTCTGAATAGCATATGTGCAAAGCAAAACAATGTGAATAAGCTGAATAGACACAGGATTTTACTTGTAATAATTCCAAGTGAGAATTCAAGGTATTAGATGATATATCTATGATTCAGGAGAAGCCTTATTTATAAATCGAAAAGGGTGTAACTTCTATGCCCCTGGTGAAGACATATTTTCGAAAGGGAAAACAGCGATATGCGCATGTGTGCTATCCCAGGGTACGGGGTTCGATCAACCAGATTTAGCCTTTGCTCGTTCTAAACAAACGCTAGTCTTGACTTTTGGAGGCTAACTGATTGACTGACTGCATTCCTTGCTCAAGCAATGGGAGATAATTGACTTTATGTTTCTACAAAATGTTAACTTTATAATGAACTGAAACAATTTATCGACTCAATGGCATATGGCTTATTAGTAAGTTGATTTCAAACTCTAAACAATGCTGCTATAAATAGTTCCTTTCGGTCAGCTAACAGTTAACTGTAATGGAAGGAGAAGGATATAAAATCCGAATTTATTCATATTTGCTTCTATATTATATATAGACGATAAAAATAGCTCTGATAACATAGTGATTACTTTGACTGATTTGTTTATTTTACGGCTGATCAACATTTGGTGTTATTTTTAAATGTAAATTATGTTTTGGATTCTAAGAATAAGTATATATTTCGAGAGCGAATATTTCATTAATGATTTTCAGAAAATAATAGTTTTTCTTCAGTTACGATTTCTACTTTATAAACCATAGGTGGAGGAGAGAAGAAATTGACCTATACTTTCCCAAAGCGTATTTCTGTGTAATTAAATGTAACGGACGCAATAATCCGACTTCACATTTTTAATTGCAATTAATCTGCACATGCTTAAAATAGGGGTTACACTGCCTTAATCGAAAACGTAAATATATTCATTTTGTCACCAGCAGTTATACATTTTGGAAATTTAGACATTCGGTGTAAATCTGTTTATCCTTAGCACATATTAAATATATGAGAAGTTGCTTTCGAATTCGAAAGAAGCTTAATCATTAATGTAAAATCCTGATTGCAGTCAATCCTCAGTGAGTAAAAAAAAAAAAAAAAAATGCAAGGTTATAACTTCAGTTTGATCAGTGTCTGCAGGACTTACCATTCTTCGAAATGCTGATTGATAAGACATTTCCAGGATTGCGTTGGGACAAAATACGCTAAATACATTTTCAAAATTAAACTAATATATCTAGATTGTGTATCTGACACTCACACAACTAAGCATCTGCATTACTTCTGGAGTAACAGAGACGTCGCGCCAGCTATTAATATTATTCCAGTCAAAAATCAATAAAGAAGTATTTCTAATACTCACTGAAAAAATAGAAGAAAAAACACGCACAAGCAAAACACACAGAGAAACACACAAACATACTCACAGACACACACATATATATATGCATTTATACATATATTTAAACATATGTATGTATATGAATAGTTACACACTCATACACACATGTGTATATATATATATATATATATATATATATATATATATATATATACATATACACATATATATATATATATACATATATATGGGGCGTGAGATATAAATGAACTGTCGTCTAAATTACTCAAGAATGAAAATAACATCTCATTTTAACAGATTTATTTAGCAAAATTACCCAAATTCTCGTGAAGTACTAAAGAGTAAATTTATTCAATTAAATCGCCATTGGCTTCCACCACAGTCTGCAGGCGACTTCGGAATATCCTGCAACTTTTCTGGTCAGTCATCTTGTTTTAGTTGGTGAATGCTATCATAATTCTTGCCTTCAGTTCATCTTTAGAGTTAAAAGGAGTTTTGTTAATCTCTCGTTCAACCTCGCCCCACACATCAAGGTGATTATAGTCTGGGAATTTCAGCGGTCTGATGTAAGGGGCGATGTGTCCGCAGAAATTGTCTGACAGACATTGTGTTCTCCTGCTTGTGTACCACGGTGCAGTGTCCTGTTGTCCGACATAGTATCTTCCAGCAGCCACTGTCTTGAACAAGAAAATTGCTACCTCTTCAAAGCACTTGGTGTAAGCATGTGCTGAATCTTAGACTCTGTAGGAAAATGAATGGAAGCATAAGGACGCCATCAGTATTGATCACTCCAAAAACCATGATGCTGACTGGATATATCATGCTGCTCTTTCCGAATTCTCTGCACTGTCCTCAGATTGACGCCCAAACACTCTGAAATTTTCGCATTGGAGCTATCGGCGAGAATGACAAGCAATATAGCATGCCGTTTCCGAATTTCTGGTTGAAAGAATTACCTCATGGTGCTCTTTTTCTTACAGATGGTCAATAATATACTGCGCAGTCGGCAAATGGATAACACACAACACGCATGCGCAAAATTAGAAATATAAAATGGCGATAATTTACACATCGCATCCTGTAGAGTAAAAAGAAAAAGAAAAATATTTTTTCTAAAAATTCTCTGTAGATGTTTTCGATATATATATATATATATATATATATATATATATATATATATATATATATATATATATATATATTGTAATGATGGATTAATTGGTTTGGTAAAGCTCCCTAACACTTATCAATTTATTGAATGGCTAATCATACTTTGGATTGAATAAATATTACTTTTTTGTCAGTGAGTATTGTATGAACACTCTTTGAGATTACAAAGATTTCTCAAGATACGAATCTAGCTATTTAAAACATATGTGTGGGAATGTGATTGGTTCATACATTTTTCAATGGTATTAGCACTTAAATGAATATAACGAACCTAACTGGAATCGGTTCTCCAATGATTTTGCTTTCCGAACACATACATATTACAACAGACGTACATCCTTCTTTATCTCTCTCTAGGCCGTGTACTTATTAAAGTTATAAAGTTAGACTTTCTTTTCGTGTGAGAAAAAGTCAAATATTTTGACTTGCGCTCGATAACTGTTGGTAAGATTTCTGGCTTTGTTCAGCTAGTTCATTTTTTTTTATTTTCTCTCTTCTACTCATCTTGTGAGCACGTTATTCCAGCTTACTTATTCTACAGTGTTCTTCAGACATATAATCCCCGATCATAAAATGTGATCTGCTTTTATCTTTTTATCCTAACGGATTATCTCGCGAAAGATGATTTTGTATTGGATCAACAAAGGATTCTCGTCATACAAAATATGCATTTTTATGTGTATTTTGGATATCAAAAACACAAATAGATGTGCTGTCATCTGTGTTTTCTTTTATGTGTATGTGTATTTGGCAGCAATCCATCATTCATACAGGTATAATTCAATATTTTAATATTACTGAGAAGGAACTGAGATTCAGCATTTTCAAATTTTATATTTATTTTCTTGCATGACATTATTTTTATATTTGTTTTATTGGGACATAGTGCCTGTAATAACTGTTCGAATCACCTTTGAATCTGGACGCTGTCGGTTAACTATAGAAATTTCTCAATTCCTGAATATATATATATATATATATATATATATATATATATATATATATATATATGTTTCATTAAAAACGAGTGATGCTTAATTTTTTTATTTAATTTTCCTTGTGATCGTATAATTATTTTTCTGGGCATAAATTATATAGAAATTATCCAAATGTTCTGTGTCTGAGCGGTCCCATACATTCAGTTAAAAATAAAAATAAAATCAACCTTGATAATGTCTAAAAAATAGCCGAAATCGCTCGTACATACAGAACATTCGGACAATTTCTACGTTCTTTATGGCCAGATAAAAATTATATGCTATCACAAGAAAGATGAAATAAAAACATGTTGCAGAATGTCAAGGTCAAGGCCAGAATCGTCAGCAATTGGTCGGAGTGACACGTGGGCGGGCCTTTCTGACAGTGACGGGTTGCCTTTGTTTGGGTTTTGAATATAATTCAATAACGACGCGTCAACAAAGGGTATCGAGAATTCTGACGCGTCGATATGCTTCCCACAACATGGTGTTCAACCGGCTAATACAACCCAGGGAAGAGGCACTGAGCCAATGTGCTATATGCGTTCCTGTCACATCAACCCTACTACAACCTATTAGAACTCAAGTTTCCAGCGTGAATAAAACGAATACAAAAAGTAAGTGATCCTTATCGTTAAAAGCGAAAGGATTCCGAGACAAACTAGAACGCAACCAATACTTTTTGATGCCGTGACATGCGTATTTCCGTATAAATGCTTTCTTAAGAACCTGATATCATTCCGACAGTCAACTGGTCAGGTAAATACCCATTAAGTTTTGTCTCACCGTGACCTTTCTCCCAACACATAGAATGGAGCATTTTGCTATATTCATTCAGATCCTCGCATCAGTGATTAAAAATATTAGCGACTCGCAGAGGATGCACAATTATCTTAGTGAGATAAAAACTTTAGATATAAAAAAAATGCGTATTTAGGAAATGGAGAGACGAGATAGAGATTTATTTTATTCTCGTCGTTTCTTCGGTGGACCACAGGTTGAGGACGTCTCTGCAAATGACAGTGTTTGATCTCAGATGAAGTTTAAGGCTGATATCGAATAACCCGCAGATGACTTGGGAGATGTAACAATGTCGGCTCTTGCAGAGTACTATGAAGAGACAGTAGGCCAATATATTTTAGGCAACTGTCGACAGCGTCGAAATGAGGAAATAAAATCTTACATGGATAGATTATTACAATCAGAGGCGAGGGACACCTCGAGGCGTTGCAATGGTTAGCAAGCTTGTCTCTCTAGAACATTTACGACTGTGCCACATCTAAGCTAGGCTTAGAAAATCACTAGAATTAGAGGAGAGGTATTAGGTGGGAGCAGATCGTGGGAATCCGATAGCAGCATCACAAATTAAGAATGTTTTCATGTTGATCTTAATATAGATATGAGGACGGTGGTCTTCAGAAAATAGCCGCTGACGAGAGAGCCTGCACATGAAAAGGTACTAGCGGTGGGGAAGCTGAGACATAAGCTTGGATTACACTTAGTTAGAGAAAACGTGCACGAACCCATAGGGGTTTGTCATGCAAGGAGACCTAACGTAGAAGCTAATGCCAGGATATGAAAGAATACCAGGGAAAGAGAATTTGCTCAACCATATATATACAATAAGAACATGTAAAACGATGTAGAAAGTCATAGACGACATGAGGGGATAGTTAATTGAAGCGGAAGTGTAGAAATCTTCTGAGAATGGGGTGGTGAAGGTCACTTTTGACGGAATTGCAAGCGATTGCTGTCGGAACGGGCCCACCAAGCAGAGAAATGAATTACCGACATATGTAGTCAATAATATGGTCTCACCAATTTCAGTTAGGATTAGGCTTATAGATCTCTGGTAGAGACGGGAACAGAAATTTGAGTCATACATAGGAGAGTTTGAAGCGTAAATATTAAAGCCAGAGATAGATGGGAAGCCACAATTAGACGGAATTGCAAGCGATTGCTGTCGGGTAACTGGAACGACCAGTCAGATGCGGCCCGTCATGCAGAGAAAGGAATTACCGACATATGTAGTCGACAATATGGGATCACATAATTCAGTTAGGATTAGGTTTATAGAGCTAAGAGTTTGCAGTGCAAATATTAATGCCAGTAGTACGTCTAGAAACAGCGAATGCTTCGCCTCTACAGATAGATGGGCAGGCAAAATTACAAGATAGGCAGCCAGTTCACACTGCATAATTTCTCCGTAGTGAGAAACTTACATTGGAATATAATATTGGAACGCAACTGATTACAGTAAAATGCGGCTAGAATTAATTTCAATTTAGGAGCATCACGTCTAGATGAGCAAAAAACATTAGAAGACAAGAAGATTTTGTCCATATCTGGGGTAGCTCGTCCTGTGACGTTAAAGATCCAGATCATGCACATGTCTATGTCAAAAGTTGGGCTGTGGGATGATATGTTAAGGAAACCTTATGAGGTTGAACAATTAAAATCGGTTTTTGCTAGTAGCCTATATGCCGTTTTAACAGTAGGTACAATGGACAGAATACCGCTACTCGTTGTCAATAACACGAACCAGACAGTTACCTTGAGAGGACGGTGCCCGATAGCTAGGCTTAATCAGGTAGACAGTTTTAATACCACACCCCCATTAGAAACGAAACGACATCACGTAAAAGAGAGAGAATTAGATCAGGTTAATGTGCCAGAAGAATTTAGGGTACTAATATATATGCTTCAAAAGAAAAATAGGAATTTATTTGCTACGAATGGCAAAGATCTTTGTGGGAGAGATATGGTGAAAATGCGTATCAATACCGATGGACAGGTAGCTATCAAAAAAAAAGTCCATATCGCACGCCCCTCAGACAAAGAAAACTAGTAGTTGAGGCTTTAGAGGAATTGTTAGAGTCAGGGAATTTTCATAGATCTACAAGTGCTTGGGGGTCCCCAGTGGCGAAGAGAATAGCATGGTAGTAAGAGATTTTGTGTAGATTTTAGGGCTCTAAATAAAATTACTAAGAGCAATGCACTCCTATTCACAGTAATTAATGATATCTTAGCATATGTAGGACTTTTCCAAATTAGACTTAAAATCCGGATAGTGCCAACTAGAGCTACACGAAGTAGATAAGGTCAAAACTGATTTCAGGTGCCATCGGGATTAAATTCCAATTTAACCTAATGCCATTTGGACCTACGAACTGGTTTTCTGGTTCAAAGAACAGCATCTAGAACACATTCCGATGGTTCTCAGCAGTTTAAAGAAAGCACAACGTGAAGTTAAAACTGTTACAGTTTGTTGGGTATATGTACTAATGAACCAGTCAAAATGAGCTGACTCATTTTATAGTTCATCAATACAAGGGTTAACCAATCAGAAAGCTCGTAATATTCAATGTGACGTGTATAAAGGCAGCCATTTTGTTTTTCCTCCCAAATTATCTTCACTGATATCGAAGACTTAAAGAATTAACAGCCGCTTTTTTTTTCCGAATCTACACTGCCAACCTCTGATTGTGAAGTGATTACGGACTTCACTGGATTCCATATTCAGAGACTACGGCAAACATGGTCAGCAATAACCGTCTAAATATGAGACCCAGTACTTAGGATTGAAAATCAGTGATACGTGAATTCAACCAGATACCGAAAAATGCTATCCGTTCTCTAACCACACCCACCACTGTCGGATAGTTTCAGAGGTTCATCGGTATGTGCTCCTAGTACCGAAGATTTATTATGGATTTTATAGCTCAGCAGAATCGCTAATTAAATTAAATAGGAAAAATTGCACGTTTTAGGTGGGACGATATATGTAAGTAATTGTTGAATCGCTTGACTGATATGATGTCCGAGGCGATAACGCTAGCGTACCCAAATCCGAAAAAAGAATTTAAACTTTATACGGATGCATCAGACTTAGAGATCGGAGCATGATTAACGCAGCAGATATATGATGAAGAAATGAAAACAGAGATGGAAAAACTGTATCCTTCTATCATGGGTCCTTATCTATAACTACAGAATGAACTCTTCCTAACCCTATGTATACTAAGCCTCTCAAGAGAGACGGATGAATTAAGCCGAGCTTCTCGGCTTGACGGTCGAACTCTCTGCCTCTGAGCAGAGAGGAACCCGGACAAGGCTCCACCGAAGGGCAGAGTCTCGTCCGGGGAGGTTGACCAACCCGATCCCGTTTATACGGGTTCTACGGGCATTTTTTGGCCTAGCGTACGGGCTCGGGAAACCCACGTTAAACTTGGCCTTGTGCCACATGCAACCCTCGTGGGGGGAGGGGGCAAGTAAATATCGAATAGAGTCGAGCCGATAGTAGTTCACTCCAAACCAGACTGACAGTCATACTAACATCTTCCACATCTTGTATTATTATTTCGTGTAATATACCTTCGTTATTTCTACTCTTGTGTTCGTGTTGTTCTTCCTTGGTCCTAACCTGGACCATAACACCTTCTTATCTCATAAACTGAGTGTTACAGGTGGTCAGTTATTGAAAAACAAGCGAATGCTATCCACTCCGTTTTGCAAAAACTCCACCGTAACTCACAAAGAGCGAAATTCGCTATCTACACTTACCATAAGCCTAAGAAGTATCTTTTGAATTCTCCCATTCAGAACAAAGTTGTGATCCTTGAGAATAGCATGCAACAACTGTACAATAGAGTACTTACAAGTTAGGAATAACGTGTGCGCAGACTTAATGCCACGCTCGATAAATGCGCCTAGAGATAATTTAATAAAGCAAGTCGACGTAGATAGGACATATGAGGTTAGCGCTATTAATTCGTATAACTTCGATCCCCGACACTTTGTAACTTACAGAGAATATTTACACTATTCCTCAAGAGAAAGGCCTACATTTACCGAACATAGACATAATTAGGGAGTAGGAGGCAGATAGAGATATTTTACAACTCAAGCGTAGAATTCAAAAGAGTGAGGCTAGTAAAATAGAACAAAAGTACATTCTGTTGGTTTGTTATTTATCTCAACTAAACAACGAACCAAAATTTAGTCTTTGCATTTCTTCACATCTTAGGAAGAACGTCTTCGTGCAGTACCATGATGATAATGGCCACATGGGAAGAGAGAAGTCGTTCGAAGCGGTAAAACTGAAATTGAGATGTTGAGAGATGTTCTGGGGTTTGTAGGGAAGTGTAATACACTGGGAAACGAGAAATTTGCGAAAGCTCCAACTCCGTAAGCAGGCGTACGATATGACGCCTTTTCATTTCGCTGAGAAATCCTTAGATATTTTCAGACATTAACCACATACGCTATCAGGAAAGCAGTGCATAGTTATTTTTCATTGATAAGTACTCTGAATTAGCCGAAGAATTTGCTGAACGAAAAAAGAAAGCACAGAAGATCGCTCACTTATTAGTAGATCAAATATTCCCTAGAGTTAGCGGTCATCTTCAATTAGCAAGTGATAAACGGAAAGTTAATGAATTTATGAAAGAGACGCTAGAATAAAACACGTGACGATATTGTTCTACCATACACAAAGCAATGGTAAGGCAGGACAGTTGTATAGGACAATGCACGATATTTTATCAAAAACATTTAGTAATAATGATAGATCATAGGTTTAAATAATATTAAACACAGCAATTAAATTCAATGTTAGCGAGTCGAAAGAATTCTCACCGTACTACATAATTTACAATAGGGACGTCGTTCTGCCGCTAGATGAGATTTTCAAACCACGTCGTCTTTATGGTAGAAATGACCACCACAACATTGCGCTACAGGAACACTTTCTTTTTATTTATGTGTCATGTCCCTCTATCCTTTGCAGCTCTCCACAATTTCCTTCTCTCTGCTTCCTCCCCCAGACCACGTTCTGTCGTGCACTTGCTTAAGTCGGCCAGGTATGTCACGCATTGTTTTCTTTTGTCTCTCTTTCCCTCTATTCCACCCGCGAATATCAGATTCTCCAAGCCCCCATTCTTCATTATTTGTACCAGAAACTTCAGCTGCCTCTTCCAGATATTAAGTATAAGCTTCCTCCTTGTTTGCAACCTCTCATCGTTGCTAACACACTCAATCCATAATATCCTGATCATCTTTCTGTAGAACGCCATCTCTGTCTCCTCGAGTCACTTCTTAATCTTTGAGAAAATCGTCCAACATTGGAATAATTTGAAGAAATCTAAGAAAGAAACGGTAGAAAGTCTAACATTTCAACTACCGACGTAGAGTTTAAATTAGGAGACTTAATCTATTATAGAAACAATTAGACGCGGAGAAAATTAGACATGATGTAGCGGCCGTATGATGCTGTATTCGACAAGACCAGTCCAGTATATTATAAGTTCTAGAATCAGTTAACTAGCTCGGTAGGTAAGGCCGATGCGGAACAGCTTAGGTCGCCGAATATTCAGGGATGGATAATTCCCACTGATAATAGGCCGCTATGAAAGGCAACCTTAGCAGCCCTTGTAATATCCGACGAAATTGATGACGACCACAGTGGGAAAATTCAGAATTTTGAGTCAGATATTCCAACGATGGAAGGGAGAATCGACCAAAGGAGTGCAGAAGAAAATGATATTGCACAAGGAATCAGTAGAAATTGAAATATCATCTCAGGTTCAAATACTAACGAGGATATGAAGGTATGTGCAGCTAAAATGGAGCAGGTATCAGTGTGATGAGAGTTCTGACGAGGACTATATTAGTTGTAATCGCGACAGTAGGAAGAAGAAGAGCAGACGATCCCCATGAATACGGATGTATGAATATCACAGTGACCCCGATTCAGCTTACATTTCACTCCCTCCGTATTTAGGGAAAAGAAAAGAGGTAGTAAATGGTGAAAATACACAAACAGCTAGTAGGAAGGGCGAGAATTGTGTAATTAGTGTTGGAAAGAATGACACGTGTAATATAAACGAAAAGACAAGGAAAATGAACAACATAAGAGACGTTAATTAACGTGCTCATATAAATGTTTTAAACGGAACTACTTTCTTCCATTTAAGCATAATTGAACCAATCAGTTTTAATAGATAAAAGGAGTAGATCTTTAAAAAAATTGGAAAATGAAGTTTGGTGTGGACACAGTGGACAGCAGGAACTCACAACCAGATGGCGCACAAACACACACACACGCGCGCGCGTGCGTATTCGAGCACGCAAAGACGTATGCATGTACTGTGAAATGAAGACATAAAAAATGCATTCTTGTTTAAAAAAAAAATGGAAAAAATATCAATGAACAATTCTTTGGGTTTGCCAAAGAGCAAACAAAAAAGCATTTGAAAATACCCATGCACATTTGTGCAGACAGACTGAACACAACAGGAAAGAAAAGAAATCTATAACAGCCTCATATGCAGTTTTGAACGTTAAATTTTGTGTTCTTGTAATAGGTGTCATCAAGAACGACGCCCCACTAGAATAAATTGCATAAAATGACTCAACTCGAGAAATCGACTTTGTGAGTTAGTGAGGACGTCAAAACCCGGTAGAATCCGAAAGTGGTGTTTACAAATTATGCGAGTGTTGGTGGAATAATAATTATCATGTTTTATATTGTTGCAAAAGTTTATTTGTTACTACGCCATATGTCTGAATGTATGTTTTGTTATGTTGTATAATATTACTTTGATTTGTGTATATGACGATAGTTGTGGTGGCATAGCGAGAGATGGATGAAGAATGTATTTTGAAATGGAAAAGGGGAGAATGTTACAGAATTCAAAATCCAAGGCCAGAATCGTTAGGGATTCGACTTATTGAGTCATGGGCGGTACATTTTGATAACGATGTTTCGCTTTTGTCTGGGGTTTTGAGTATAAGACAGAAATAAGAAAGAATTCAGAAGGGGTTACGAGAATTCTGATGCGTCGATATTCCTCCCACAGCACACTTTTTGACAGGCTAATATCACCCACAGATTAACGATGAGCCAATGTACGACATGCATTCCTGTCACGTCAGTCATACTAATGCCTCTTAGAATCCAAGTTGCAGTGATTAATAAAACGAATACCAAATGTAAATGACCCATTCAGTTGATACCGTTTTAATGGCGTGATGAGACAACACAGAAAGCAACACTTAACCTCATTAACTTGTCAGACGTTTTTAACGAAACCTCATTATAAAGGAAGATTGTGGCCAAAATACACAAATATATGTATAAATAATGACTTCGCAAACCGAAGGTAAAAAGGAAGTCTAAACACATCGCTTGCAGGAAAGTTTGGGACTGATAAGGATTATGCAGGATAGGCATACACGCTCGCAGCAGTTGCTGTTGAAAGTCCGACCTTGGATCGATGCCATAGCATTGAATACTTCCTCCTCGGCCACTTGTTTCTGTGCGCGGCCCTGCAGGTATTTTCAAAGAATGAGACAGCATGTTTAGTGATGACATCTAACCGTCACGGTTCTCAGCTAGAGCTTACAATTGACAATGGTTGATGTAAATTGTACCAAATGATTTGTCAAGGCATTCACTTCTTTTGTGTCTCACTGCCACGATAGACAGTGGGATTCGCCGTCCAATAAGATTTTAAGCAGACGATGAGTGTCCAGCGTATCTGGAACTTCAGTAACTTGGCCTAAATGCTTGTGATCTTCCCCTTTTCAAGAACTTCAACATTAGTGTTGAAGTCACCCCAGTGAATGTTAAGGAGTGTACGAAGGCAACGCAGGTGGAACCGCTCTAGGTAATGTTTCCCTGAAGTAATCCTACTGTGAAACTAGTAGTTCTAGGTTACACAGTGCCACAAGCTCTAGTTTCGTAGTTTCGACCTCACCTGATATATATATATATATATATATATATATATATATATATATATATATATATATAATGATATATACTGATATATATAATGTTATATATATATATATATATATATATATATATATATAATGATATATACTGATATATATAATGTTATATATATATATATATATATATATATATATATATATATATATATATATATATATATATATATATATCAGTGTTAGAATGCCAGTTTAAAATTGGTTTATATATGCTTTTCGTTACAAAAATCATGTAATATAACCTAATTTGTTTGATACCTTTTTTTCAGTTTTGTGCGTATATCAATCAATGTGCTTGGAGTAACGATTATTAGCTTGGAATCTGACATGCCATAAATCCATATATTCTCTACTCCCATTTATGTGTAAAATAAAGTAGAAGAGACTGAGCTATATAACTTTGAAACTTAGATTCTCTAAAAGAAGGACAGCTCTCAATTCAAAACCGTTGAGAACACAAATTGAAAAAAAACTTCAATATTTTATACAGGAAAGCAAAATAAAATTACAGATATTAAATAAGTAGTAGATGATAAATTCACGCTTTCCTAAATTTCTGAAGTTAAAAAGATTTAAGAAAAATCCATGTGTTAAATAAATCAATGTACATTAATTGGTTGAATCGTAACGGGGTTAAATTAACATTTACGTGGGTGCTAAGATTACATTGTGACATTTATTTTATTTTTATTTTTAATGTGAACCTATATATATATATATATATATATATATATATATATATATATATATATATATATATATTAATTCAAATTTATCTACATAACGGTTTTTTCCTCCTTCACTTGAATACTTCAGAATTACAACATCTCAACAGGGACATTTTTAAACGACGAAGATAATTTTAAAAATGTTTTTCAGATGAACAATGCTGTATTCATAAAAAGATAATCCGATGGTTTCAAGTTTGAAAGAATATTGATATCAAATTGTTGTTTTAAGTTGACACAACGTGTCAAATATTATTATGTAAAGCTATCGTAATTCCAATACTTTTTTTGTTCTGGTTGAATGTTGAAACTCATTTTTGTAGTAAAGTTAAAATAAAACCCACTTTTAGAATTGTGTAGCGGCAATGTAGATAGAAGCTTTCGTCACGGTATAAAACTTGAGACTCGGTATATAGGCCGAAAATAATATGGCTTCGTGTATTTTCATTTCCCTGCATTTTATCGGGTTTCTGTTGTTCCAGAAATATTATTCTACACTGATTGGATAGGAGTTTATGGAAAGGATACTGGTTAGATTGATATTGTTTGTACAATCTTCAGCTTGTTTAGCATAATAAAGACTGAACGTTGTTTCGTCTTTTGTTTGCCATAATCTGATATATATGCCGGCAATATTTGCGGTGCTGTAAAGCAGGATGATTCCTGCTGGGAGACCGCTACACTTTGAGCAACTAGAAAACCCTGATCTGCGAATAGAAAGTCTCTGAGTAGATTCAATGTGTTTCGAGTTGCCCCAGAGAAGATTCCAATAGACGATTCGAATTTGCACATGCGGATACCCACTTTCGCCCTCTCGGCTTTCTCTCCTGGATCCTGGTCAAATGAATAATGATAATTATCTGAAATACAGCTCAATGTTTTCCCCTGCGCTTATGATATGTTTGAATACTACCAACTCTGATTTTTCATAGCTAGAATTCTTTAAGTTGGATGCTTTTGGTGGAAGACTGCGTTGGACATCCCAATTTTCCTATATTTTACGGAGACGTAATCAGCTTACTTGAAAAAATGTCTTCTTGATTCGAAAATATAATGATACGTCAGTAAATTGTGCAGTTCAACATATCTCGTTTTTTGCACAGTTTTATGAGGGCTAAATTCTTGGTATCCTGTAAAAAAACAGCCGATTTTTTTTTCAGACCTCTGGTACTATGCCATGTATCCGAGGGATTTTCATATTTTCCCTATTTGATTTTTCCACGGTTGCATGTGGATAGATGATATGAATTGGAATCACCCCTGTTATGGATTTCAACTTAAAAAAAGAAATAACGAAAAATGTCAATGTTAGGTTTCTATTGAAAGCCTGGGGGTCTTGGGCCTATTTCGATTCATGTGTGTGTGAATGAAAGAAATCCTGATTATGTAAAGATATTTATTTTTCAATATGAATATTTATAAACAAAACACACACACACACACACACACACACACACACACACACACACACATATATATATATATATATATATATATATATATATATATATATATATATATATATATATATATATATATATATATGGGCGTGTTTCTAAAAATAAATACGCTAAAAAATCCACTTTCATCCCTACCGTGCGCCGACGGCTTAATGGGTAGAATCTCCGACTGACACAAATTCAGTTGTGTTTCGATTCTAGTTAGAGGCAACCGGATGTTTAGACACACCGATGAGCTGCGAAACAGTCTGTCTGTGGATGACGTTATGTATATATATATATATATATATATATATATATATATATATATATATATATATATATATATGTTGTGATGAATAAATTGTGGTTTAAATTACGTAAAATGAAAATAACACAGACATCTCAATTTAACAGATATATTTACCAAACTTGCACAAAAATATCATGATATGTTAAAGAGTACATTTATATCATAAAATCAGTATTGCCTTCCACCACAGCCACCAGGCAACCTCGGAATTTCCTTACAACTCTTGTTTAAGTTTGCGAATGCTGCCATTATCCTTGCCTTGAAATTTAACTTTGGTGTTATCCAAAGGAATTTTTTTGGTGTCTCGCTTAACAGTGCCCCACACATAATAATCAAGAGGTTGAAGTCTATGGGATTAGGTGGATATAAGGGGTGATGTCGTTGCAGAAATTCTCTGACAGCCATGACTGGGCTCTTCTGCTTTTTTGTAATGGTGCAGAATCCTGTTGTCAGATATACGCTCTTCCACCAGACACTCTCTTAACTCAGGATAACACTACCTCCTCAAGGCACTTGATGCAGTAATCCCTGTTAAGAGTGACGTTTTCTCCCACAGAATCTGGAATTATTTTTTATCAGAATCATCATCTTGAGCTTCCCGAACTTCAGTAACTACCTCATCACGATTAGACTCATCAAATTCTTTCCGAATACTCTGCACTGTCCACAGATTGACAGTCCAACCCCAAATGTTCGCAATGATGGCTTCCTGCTTGAATGCCAAGCAGTACCGCATGGCGTTTCCAAAATTTCTGGCGAATTAAAGTGCGTCGTGGTGGTCAGTTTCTCACAGACGCTGCCCAAACTGGCCCACTATAGAGTGCAGTCGACAAAATTAAAATAAGCAATGCGTATACAAAATGGTAACAATTCACCCATATATAAATATATATATATATATATAGTCCAATTCGACGCATGAGGGTCAAGCAGATGAGTTTCCAGGAAACCGACAGTTCGACCACGGCACATGAGATTTGATTATAGTGGTGAAGATTTCGTGCAGGACAATCCACACTTTTTGAAGGGACGAACACAGAGACCTGGTGCACCAAGTGCCACAAGTTTCCCAAAGAACCCTCCACAGGTTTTGAATTCAGAGTTGTCCTTCTCCTAGACCAGCTGCCATCCAAGGCTATAGAACACAGTTTGTCCTGCTATTTTACCCATAGCTGGAGGAAGAAGAAGAGTATTCACACCTTTCCCAAGGGTATTAGCATGAAAGTGAATGTAATGGATTCGACTGGAATTCGAACTCGGCTCTGCGATTCCTCAATCCAAGCCGCTATCCATTACTCCACCGTGCCTCCATTAGACTCATCAAATTCTTTCCGAATACTGTGCTCTGTCCTTTGATGTTCGCACTGATGGCTTCCTGCGTGAATGCCATCAGTACAGCATGGCGCTTCAAAATTTCTAGCGGATTAAATATATATATATATATATATATATATATATATATATATATATATATATATATATATATATATATATATATATATATATATATATATATAGTACAATGGGTTAATATATCTATATAACTGAAGCAATCCTAAGATAATGTGTCAATACAGACTGCTAACGATTCTATATCAAAGATGGCGGAAGGCTTTTCTGTTCTGAAGAGATGTTTTAACTAAAAATATAAGGAAACTTTAAGTCATCTATTAAAACCTTATAGTAATTACATCGCTTCATAGAAAAATTAGTTTGGCGTCCAGAGGAGTATACCCCTTTTCTTGATGTCATAAATAAAAAATTATGCTGGAATTTTTCTAAAAAGCTATTTATGTATAAGTGAGTATCAGTGTTATGCACTGAGACATCTTCATGGCTCTGAGGACCTTTTTTGGTGAATCGTATATTGCCGATAAAATCTTTTTTTATTCTTACTGTGAAGATCCTATTAAATGATAAAACATGCTTCGTGGGACATCATTTTTTACGGGGCAGAAGATTTTCACGAATAGAACTTGATGTTCTAAGCACATTCTTTTACGCTATTTTTAAAAAATTTTTCTCGCATTCATTAAACAAAATATACTTGAGAAGAAACCCAAAACTAACAGTTCCATTGGGATTCACAATGATTGTACAAGCGTTGCATAATATTATTATTCAACCGTTTTGCATCATATGTTCCATCAAAGTTTATGCAATGTTAAGAAAGTTACAAAATATGGCATTATTTGGTCAGTAATATCGCTTATATACTCCTCTCTAACAATAATCTATAATAATCTTAATATATTTTATGTCCTATCTATCAAAGTAGTCACATATTCAATATGTGATTTATAATATAATTAATATGCTCAATGTGTTGGTTAAAATATATAATATACATTAGCTACAATATTAATTTGAATGTTTATGAGATCAATGTTGTATATGAATATACTCGCCCACTCCAAAAATGTTTCTCTGTAAATAAAAAAAAAAAACTCAAAACGTCTTATATAGGATATACCACAACCAAACCCTCGCGTAGACTCACCTGTCACCTATCGTCATATAGTGTCTTCAGACAAAATGTTAATTAGCAGCATAAAGAATATAGTATCATTAGACAGATATTGAAAAACAATATCAATATACTAGCAAAATCGATTCGTAAAAAAAGATTTATGATCCTTGAAGCACTACCCATGGAAAAAAAGCGACTATCAATCAATATAAACATTGATAAAATAATAGTCCGCATATATATTATATAATTGTATATAAATGTATAAAAGTACACAACGCTTACGTCACACCACTTGTTACCTAAGTCAAAACACTTACTAATTATACTGTGACGTCGTCCCCCGGTCGCAGCGCCAACTGTGACGTTCTATCCTGATCTACCACGGCGCCAGTTGTGACGTCCTCAAACAGCACCACTTGTGACGTGTTCGCCGCGGCGCTAGCTGTTCGCTCCTCGCTGCTCCGTCCGGGTGTCGCTGCTCCAAACGTGACGTCCGCCTGTCGCGTCAGTCGTGTTGTCTAGTCCTGTGACGACCAACTGGCTTGGTATCGGTCGCGGCACCCAAATGTGACGTTCTAACCTTTTGGTGATTCGGGTGGGAATCTGGTTAGATTTGATATCAGCCTCGTCGTTCCCAACTCGCTTCCAACGCCTGGTTACCAAAGGTAACTGCATTGATCTCCAGTCTGCCTACCCACGTTGTGAATTGATCTTAGACAGACGAGATCAAACAGTGGTTGGGGCCGTAATGCAAATTGAGTTCAACGGGGGGATACTACACACAAATATGCATAAAAGAAAATAAAATGAAAACTCAAAAAGTTCAAAGTATCAAAAAAAAAAGGTAACAAACTTTATGTCTAGTTGTTCGATACATAGGACTGCATCTATCTCCCGACCCGTTCTGTGGATTGTGACACGTCGTTTTCGTTAGGCAAGTTTTAACGCTTCAAGTTGTTTGCTCTCTAAGAAATTTGTGTTTCGGTGTGTCTTTGGACGAAAGTCGAAAAAAACTTATTTCGGTGGTCTGGTTCTAAGTCGCTCTTCAAAATAATTGTTCTTGGTTGAAGAGGAGTCCGGAATTTTGCGTGAATCTTGGTCAGCTATCTCGAGGCTGCTTCAACTGGAAACTGGAACTCGAACTCTCTGGACACTCATCTCTGCCGCCAGGGCCCGAACTGATTTCTGCCTGTTGGGGCCTGAACTTCCGAACTGAACTGATTTTGCTTTTATTGACGCCGACCAAAACCGGGGTGGGTCTGTCGGCGTCGGGGGTTCCTCGATAATTCTAAATACATATCCACCTCTTTTATTTCTGGTTAGGGATTTTCCACTCTTTTCCATTTTTGGTAACTTTTTTTTCACTCCCACTTTCTCACCATACTTCTGAGGGGCGTGAAATGCCCTCCCCACTTCTTCGTAGCAGCTTTTCATACTTACACTTTGGATGGGGGCGTCGACAGCCTTCTTCATGCGTCACGTGATTAGTCTCGGCCAATGAGGTCTTGGTCGGGAATCTTTCCTCCTCCTCCGTGCGTCACGTGATCACCACTTGACCAATGACGTCTTAGTCGGGCGTGAACAATCCGCGGCTTTGTTTCGGAAAAAAAATATCTTGCTTAACTAAAAAAAAATAATCTTTTCTTTTCCTTTTCTTCTTCTTTAATCGCCGTTATCATTTCTCTGGCCACCAAACGGATAATATGAACAATGGGGTCATAATTCTTGTTCTACACGTGTTTTACGTCAGGTATTTTATCGCTAATTTATCAAGATGGTTGGTATTCTTAACATGGCCTCAAAAAAGAATTATCCCAAAGTTTTCAGTCAGTCTGACGTCTCCAAGGAAGAAAAAAAACACACCCTGGTCCCCATTCATTTTCCTTCGGTACATATTCCTGATAACATAATTTTTATTATCGCAGGCCAAAGTTGTTTTGTCGAAAAAAATTTAGTTAGCGGAGACTGCTTGTGTGGGATTTTAATTTTCCATATCTAACCAAAGGCTCTGTAGCTACACCTGTGTTTTGTCAATTATCAAAATTAACGTTTTCAAGTGTTTTTTTCTTTGGCGAACATTTCTTGATAACACAATTTCCATTCGCGCAGGCCCGTTAGGAAAATCGGTCAACGATTACTCGTAGGTTTTCCTTTAATTTTCATATCTGTCCAAAGTCTTTTTTTTAGTCGCCTGTTTCTTTTCGTCACTTATCGAAATAACATTTTCATTGAATTTTTCCTTGGCCGGTGGTCTGTGTTGATAATAAGATGCCTTCCCGTACCAATAGTTCTTTTTCATATCCTTAGATCTTTCTTCCCTACCCACTCAAATCTCATTGTCATTGTAATGACACTCTTTCGCCATTTGCCACTTATCAAAATAACCCTTTTTTTATTGCCTCTTAGCCGTGTGTGTGTTCGCTTATCACCTATGATTCGGATCTCGCCTCACTTTTCCCTTCCTTTCTTCTTTTCTTTCTTTTCCCTTTCTGCCTTTCTTTCTCTGCCTCGTAAATGGTGCCACAATACGAAACACACCAATTGTCTATACCTACCATGATGATGACATTAAAACTCTTAAACCGGAAATATTACGTGGTTTCTGCCCTCCTGTATGGCAGCGAATGCTGGACAATCTACTGAAAGATGAAGAAGATACATGAAGCAAAAGAAAGGCGATTCTACAGAAGGGTGTTAAGGATGTCATTGGCCGAAATTGTAAGCAACGACGAGGTTTTGGAGAGAATGAAAACAAAAAGTAACATCAATAAAAAGCTGTTGAAATGGCTGGAATAAGGAATGAGGAAAGATGGCATGGAAAATCTGATACTCGCAGGACGGATAATGTGAAAGAGGGACAGGGGAAAGCAAAGCGTGACATACTTAATGGGTTTGAGCAAGTGGATGCCTGAAACAGGGTCTGGGAGAAATAACAAAAGGACAAAACATATTAAGAGCTACAAGGTTCAGAAAGATGTGGGGAGCCATGATCGCCTTCGTCCTGACGGAACACTTTACATAAAAGAAGAAGAAGAAGCTTGGGATATATTTCTTGTGCATTTCCTCCGAAATAAACTCCGAAGAAATTCTGACGGAATTTTCTCTTTGTCTGAGGACTCGTCATTTGGAATAGTCACTCCTTAAAATTAATCGACGCAAAATTTCTATTGCTTTTAATAAAAATTGCCTTAATTATTATGAATTTACATTGTGAATTGTCTATAATATTATCAATAGGTATTATGCATTGTCTATAATAATAGTAATGTGTTTTATACTTTGTTTATAAAAAAGTACTAATATACTGTAGGCCTTCTCCATAATAGCGTCAGTAGGCATTATACATTATCGAGCATATTATTAATATGCGTCATGCACTGTCTTTAATATCATTTATATGTTTCATGCACTGTGAACATTGAAAGTAAATTTATTACCATTGGGGATCAAATGGAAACAAATAATTTCAAATTTGAAGCTGCTTCCTTAGTATTTAAGCTGACTCTTTCAAATTTGCAAACAGTAGTGCTTCGTATCTTCCTTGAAATATGAATCCCTCTAATTTGTTTTCTCGCAACACTGGAACGTTAAACATTACGCTTAGAATAATCGGCAGTATCCTAGATCATAATTCTCGAGTGCTTTATTTGTTAACCTTAGGCGATTTCCTATCATCTTTTAATTACTTTGATCTGTAGCATGTACACTTCTATAATATCTAAGCTATAGCATTGTGCATTTTCCTTTGTGTAAATATTTCCATATCGCTTCATTTCACTTATATATTTGCAAATAATTGTATTTCAAATTCTACCATTTGGCCATGCATTGAATGTTACTGACACTCTTAGCCTCGTGCTTCTGCTATGTTTTTAGAGATTATTGATACAATACAAAGACGTATCTGCAATGTCATCGCTCCGGATCTGGCATCACGGATTCAGTCACATTATGTCACCATAAAGTTACTTCCCAGCGCCTTTTCAATAAAGAATTTCATTGTAATGCCTGTGATGAACTTTCTCCTTTGGTAAAAAATTTAAAAACAAATCACTAGATCAAAAAGCTATTTTTACCATTTTTTTACATATTGGAAATGGCTATAAACAAAAACTTTTCTATTAGTTTATGCTTTTTTCCGTTGAAATGGAATTTTTTTTTCCGTCAAATTTGATCATAAAATATTTAAAGGCCATGTCAATCGTTATTTTCTAATTTTTTGATTAATTCCTCTTTTTTTTTATTGTTCTTGAAAAATTATACCTGTTTTTCATTTTTATAACTTTTTAAGTAATCAATAAAGCTTTTATTTCTTAAGAATTTTTTTAAAGACTTTTTTGGCATCATTGAAATAAAAAAAATGAAGAATATATTTTCCATTAAAAGAATATAAATCAAAATATTGATTTTGATTTATTTCATTTTTCCATAAAAAAAAAAAAGTTTTTTTTTAAAAATTGAAATATCATTTTTTATTTATTCATTTTAATAAATTTTTTTTTAGAGAAAAAATTTAATTTTTAAATACATTTCTGACGGTTTTCTGAAAAAAATGAAAGGAAAATTGTAAAAAAAAAATAAGGACAAAATAAAAAAAATTTTATTTTATTGATTAGAAAATAATTTGAAAAAATTGATAAAATAAAAATAAAAATTAAATAAAAGTATTAAAAAATAAAATGGTTTAATCCAAAAAATCAAAATTCAATGAAATTCTGATCAGGAAAAGACAAAATTTAAAATTCAAAAAAAAAAATTTTTTATTTTTTCTAAAAATATTTTAAAGAAAAATATTCAAATCAATTATTTAATTCTGTTTTTATGCCAAAATATTAATTGGGAAGGAAATTCCACAACACTAAGGTCGTTAGAATCCAAAAGAAGGTCATCATAAAAACTCTTGTCATAAACTTTTATTATTTATGATTATTTAATCTGTGTCTTTTTAAATCAAATTTTTTAAAAGCGAATTTTTTGAAATTCAACTAAAATTTGGAAAAACTTTTTTAATTAAAAAGAAATAAATAAAAAATAAAGAAAAATATATAAAAAAAAAATTTGTTTTAAAAATTTAAGGAAATAAAGAATTAATTCCAATAAAAAAATTTTTAATTAGAATTTATGAATGGCATGGAAATCGTTTAAAACAACAATAACAAAAAGGGGAATACCAAAAACAAAAAAATAGAAAATATAATGGATAATCAATTTAATTTATTGTCTTTAAATATAAATAATTATGACCTAAAACTTCTTAATTCATTCTATTCAAAACAGGAAATACATTTTAAAATTTTAATGTTAATAAATTTGCCATACTTTTATATATTCAGATTTTTTTGGTATATATTTTATACCTTTGATTATTTTTTAAAAAAAAATCAATCAGAAATTTTCCGTTAAATTTTAATTTTAAATATTTGGGAGTCCCATTATAAATATTGCTTTTATATTACTCTATTGAAATATAGAAACAAAATATTAAAAATGGAAATTATTTTAAAAAAAATGAATTTAAATTTCAGGTTCATGTACTTTCAAATATTTATGTTAATTTATATATTTCATATATAGAAAGAATAGGAGAATTTTGGTTTCAAAATGGGATTTTGGAATTTTTAAATTCATTTAAATAATTATAAAATCAAATTTTATTCCTTCATTCGATTGTCCATTTTAAATAAAAATGATAAAAAAAAAAATCATTATAAAAAATCTGAGATCTTATTATTTGAAAAATATTGAATTTTGATTACATTGAATTTTTGCATAAAACAATTGGAAAATATGAAAAAAATTTTATATTTTTTACTATAAAATCAAAAATAGCTGATATAAATTGAAATTGAAAATTATAATAAATAACAAAAAAAAAATTTCAATACATATTCAAAAAAAAAAAATGAGATTAACAATATCAAGGATATTTTTTATATTTTCATGAAAATTACAAAAAACCATTTTTTTTCAAAAAAGAAAACAAAGAAAAAATTTTTTCCTTCTAAAATATATTCTGTCCAAAAATTCCATTTGTTTCTTTTTTGATTTTAAAATTATGTAAATATTCCATTTTCAGGAATATTATTTTAAAATTAAATATCCACAAAATTAATCATCTATACAAAAGAAGAAATTTTTTTTAATGCTTCGAAATTTTCATTTTTTCAAAATTTATAAAAAATTTTAACTAGACAATAAATATAAATTTTGAAATTTTCAATTTTAAAATTTCTTGATTAAAAAATATTCCTTTGTCATGTTTTAAATATATGTTTATTGAAAAATAGGCATTTTTCTTTTAATCATGATTGCAATTGAAAACTTGAACTACAAATTTTATTTTTTAAATATATTCTTATATAAATTTTACAATTAAAAATCTTAATAAACATTTCCAATGACCATGGGATGTTTTTTTTTCTTTTTCATCTTTCAATATTTGATATAATCAGACAAAAAAAATTTTCAAGAAAAAAAACAAATTTTCTTTGCTCAATATTACAAAGATAAAAGAAAATAAAAATGTAAAAAATTTTTTTGATGTTAATTTAAATTTTTTTTTCCAATTTTGACTCCAAAACTTTTTGTTAAACATTTTACTACGGTATCTAATAATCATTTTTATGAATTAGATTTTTTAAAAAAAAAAAAATTTCATTGAGGAAAAAAATTTAAATACAAATATTGATGGCAATTATTCTTTTTTTTTTGCTTGTTTCATTTCATTGAAAAATTTATATTCTTGAAAAAATAATATTATTTAAATATAAAATATAATGAATCATCAATAATGTAAAATTTCCATCAATTAAAAATTTTTTTAATTTAAATACAAAAAACTTCATTAGAATGAAACATGTTTAAAATTATTTTTGCAAATATATAAAAACATACTAGAAAATATATTTTAGTTTAAATATTTGATCATCAAAAATATAGAGACTTGATTAAAAAAAAATCAAAAAAAATATAAAAAAATGATAAACAATATAATAAAATAAAATGATGATTTCATTAAATTTTTTTTTATTTTTTATATAAAAAATTTGAAAATTTTTAAAAAAAATTTTTTTTTTTAAATCATTTTAAAAAAAATTTGCTTTTTATTTGCAAAAAACACTTTTGGTTAGTCAAAATACAAATATTTATTCAATAAAAAAACATAATTTTTTGGTAGGATTTGCAAAATAATATGATTTTTATTTTCTTGTGTTTTCATAATTTCAAATTTTTTTTTCCAAAAATCAAAAATTATTAATGCAAAATTAAAATTCATTGTTTATAATATCATTAATGTTTTTTCAATAGCACTTTTTACAAAACAAATATAATTATTTAAACAATATATATATAATTTTTTTTTTTTTGATTGATTATATATATATATATATATTCACGATGGATATTTTTTCATGTATAATAAATATAAATATTCAAAAAATAAAATAAATTTGACATCTCATTTTACAGAATATTTACCAAAATTTACAAAAATATCTTGAAATACTAAAGAGTAAATTTATTCAATAAAATTGCCATTGGCTTCAATCAATGGCCTCCAAATAACTTAAAATCTTCTGCAACTCTTTTTTGGATTTCCTTGTAAAAGTTGGTGAATGCTTCATAATCCTTGCCTTCAGTTCATCTTTGGTGTTACAAGGAGTTTTGTTGGTCTCTTGCTCAACTGTGCCCCACACATAATAATCAAGGGGGGTTGCAGTCTGGGGAGTTAGGTGGCCAGATGTAAGGGGTGATGTGGTTGCAGAAATTGTCTGACAGCCATAACTAGGTTCTCCTGCTTGTGTGGCATGGTGCAGAGTCCTGTTGCCAGACATAGGGTCTTCCAGCAGCCACCCTCTTGACCCAGGGCAGCACTACCTCCTCAAGGCACTTGATGTAGGCCTCCTGTGTTGAGTCTGAGGCCCTCACCAACAAATTCATGGAGTTCTTTTCTTATCAGAACCATCATAGTGAGTTTTCAAGCTGCCAAACACCTTAATAATCACCATTAGACTCATCCAACTCTTTCCAAATCCTCTGCACTGTCCTCAGATTGACACCCAAACACTCTGAAATGTTTGTATTGGAGCTTCTGGCATGAATGCCAAGCAGTACAGCATGCCATTTCCAAATTTCTGGTGGAGTGAATTGCATCATGGTGCTCTTTTTTCTCACAGATGGTGCCCAACTGACCCTACTATACTGTGCAGTCGACAAAATCAAAAACAAACAACGCATGCGCAAAATTAAAATATATAAAATGGCGACAATTTACCCATCACACTCTATATATATATATATATATATATTATATATATATATATATATATTAAATATATTATATATTTTATATATTATTAATAAATAAATAAGAACAAAATTTTAAATTAAAAATTATGATAATTTCAATTATCAAAATTATATTTAAATTTATAAATATTTAATCTGGAATATTTAAAACTTTGAAATTTTTAAATAAAAAATAAACCAATTAAAAATGAAAATAAAATTTATTATTATTATTTTCTCATGAATTAAGAAACTTTTATAATTTTCCCCAATTTTCTTTTTGATAAATTTGTTAAAAAATTTTTTTTTGATTAACAGATAAATTAAAAAAAAAAATTTTTTTTTAAATATGATTTTTTGAAAAAAAAAAAATAAAAATTTTAAAATAAAAATTTTTCAATATTGTAATTTTTTATGTTATTTAAATCCCAAAAAATAATAATAATATTTAATTTAACATAATGGATTTAAATTTTTGTTTTTAAATGTAGAAATTAAAATAAAATTTTTTTCATCAAGAAATTTTAATTTGTTTTTAAAATGCAAATTAAATTTATAAATTTTTTAATAAAAAGAATTAAATCTTTTTTAAGGATTTATTTTGGAAATTTTTTTCAAAATAATCTTTTATTTTTTAAATAATAAAATTTAAAATGGAAATTTTTAAAATTTCATTATTTTCAAATATTTTTTATTTTAAAAAATTTTAAATGAATTTTCCAGAATATTTATTTAAAAAATTTTATTTTGACAATTTTTTTTCAAAAATTATGAATTAAATTTTATTTTAAAATTATTAAAGATTGTTTAAAAATCAAATTTTTAAATTTTTTTTAAAGATTTTTTAAATTTTTTGTTTGAATAAAAAAAAAAAAAATTGAAAATTTGAACATGATAAAAATGAAGATTTGTTTAATTTTTTAAAAAATTCAAAAAAGATTTTTGATTCAATTTTTAAAAAAAAAAAAGCATAAATTTAAAAAAATCTTTCATTTTTTGAAATTGAAAATTTTTTTTTTTTTTTCTTTTTATCAAATTTAAAAAAACAAAAAATTAAATAAATGACATTTTTCAAATTTTTAAAAAAAAAATTTTGAATAAGAAATAAAAAAAAAAATATTTAATTACAATTTATTGAAAAATTTTTATAAATTAAATTTTTTTACATATAAATCTTCCATATATGCCAAAAACTTGAAAAAACATCTTTTGAATTCATTATTTCATAAGAATGATTTTTTCATTTTTTGAAGTTTTCCTTTTTTTAATTAATATTTTTTAAAACCCATTCAAAAATTATTAAAATTTTGATTAAAAACAAAATAAATAAAAAAAATATAATTTAAATATGCAGATATATTATAAAAAAATTTAATATATAAATTAAAAGTTTAAAAATTTTCAGAAAAAATTTTTTAAATATTTTTTATAAAATAAATTTTCATTTTATTTCAAAATTCAATTGAAATAAAAAAATATGAAAAAAAATTCAAATATGAGATTAAAAATGTGCAAAAAAAATGTTTTATTTAAATTTCATTTTTTTTAATTCTATTTAAATTAATTTTTTTATACTGTCAAAATTGTTTCTTTTTTTTAAAAAAAAATTCAAATTTTTTAAATAAAAAAAAATTAAACAAAAAGATTCTTTTCATACACTTTTTTTTTAAAATAATTCTTAAAATAAAATTAAATATATATTTACAAAAAAAAAAATTTTAAAATAAAAAAAAATTTCAAAAAAAAAAATTTTTTTATTTTTTCAGATAAAATTAAAAAAAAAAAAAATAAATTTAAATAAAAATTAAAATTTTAATTAATATTTACATTTATTTTTTTTTTTATATTGTCAAATTCTAAAATTAAAATATTAAGATCTTTTTGATTTTTTTCAAAATGTTAAATATTAAAATTTTTTTTTAATAAAAAAAAAAAAAAATTTTTTCTTTGAAAATTATTTTCAATTTTTATTGAAAAATTTTATCATAAACCAAAATTATTTATAAAATAATTTATTATTTTACAAAAATGAAAAATATTTATATTAGAATATTTTTATTTTATTTTTTTTTGAATTTAAATAGGTATATAAAAATAAAAAAAAATATTAAATTTAAAAAAAAAACAAAAAGTTAAATTTTCAAAAAATTCATATAAAAATTTTAAACAACAAATCATAATTTTAATAAAAATTTTTTTTCAATTTATTTTTTTTTATTTTTCTATATAAAATAAGGAAAAAATTAAAAAAATATCAATGAAAAAAAATAAATTTTAAATTTGAAATAAAATTTAAAAAAATTTAAAAAAAAATTTTTTAAAAATAAATGAAAATTATAAATATTTTAAAAAATAGTTTTTTTAAAATTCCAAAAAAAAAAAATAAACAAAAAACATGGATTTTTCAAATAAAAAAAATGGTTTTTAAAATTTTTTAAACTTTAATCCTTATTTTTTAAAAATTTTAAAATTGTAATGAATTGCAAATTTTTTAAAATTAAAAATAATATTTTTGTTTTTCTTATATATTAATTAAATATAAAAAAAAATTTAAAAAAAATTTTGAATTGAGTGAATCATTTTTAATTACAAATAAAAAATATTTTAAAAAATATTGAAAAATTAAATCAAAAAAAAAAATTTTACACATTTTATATACCTAAATTTTAAAAACAAAAAATTTTTTTTTTTAATTTATATATTTATATTTATATAAAAAACAAATTATCTAAAATCAAAATGATATTATAAATTTTATTTATATTTTAAAAAAAAAAAATTTCAAAAAATTTGGAAATTAAAATTTTTGATAAACATAAAATTTATTTTTAAGAACACAAATTTTCCTATTTTTATGAAATCAAAATTTTTTTAAAATTAAAAAATTTCAAAATTAAAAATTATAATTTTTCAAAAAATTTAAATTTTGATTTTTTTAAAAATTTTGAAAAATAAAAATATTAAAATTTTTTTAAATATTTTTTTATATTTATTCATAAAAAAATAAATAAAAAAATTTTTTAAAAAAATCAAAAATAAATATTTTTTTTCAAATATTTAATATTTAATTGAAAGATTTGATTTTTATTAAAATTTAATATTTTTTATATTTAAAAATAATAATTTTTTTTTTTTCAAAAAATAATTTTTGAAATAATTAATTTAATTCCAATTTTAAAATTTTATTTAAAAAATAAAATGTATGAAATGAAAAAAAATTTGGAATATAAAAAAAATAAAAATCAAATTTAATGTTTTTCATATAAATATAAAAATTTAAAATTTCAATTCAAAATTTTTAAATTTTAAAAAAAATTTTTTAAATAAAAATATATAAATTAATTGTTACTATAAAATTTTTCAATGAATGAATTCAAGAAATAAAATTCAATTGAAAATTTAAAAAAAAATAATTTATCAATATTAAAATAAAAAATATTTTTAAACAATTTTAAAAAAATTAAATTTTTTTAAAAACATTACTAAAATTTATTTTTTTAAATTTTTAAAATAATTTTATTTTTTTTAAAAAAAAGAAATATAATAATATTAAAAAAAAACAAAAATCTCAAAAAAACCTAAAATTTTTTGATAATTAATTAAAAAAAAAATTTTAAAACTTTAAATAATTATTTTACCAAAAATATTTTAAATTTGAAAATCAATTAATTCTTTTAAAAATTATTTTTTTTTCAAACATATAATTCAAATAATTAAATTATATATTTTAATACTTTAAAAAATTTTACAATTTTTTACCAATATTTTTAAATAATTTTAAAATTATTTTTAATAAATTATTTCAAAATTTTTTTATTTATAATCAATAAAAATTAAAAAATATATTTTTTATTTTTATAATAAATAAAATAATATTTATATAAAAAATTTGAATTAATTTAAAATTTATAAATATAAAAAATAAAAATGCAAATAAAAAAATTTTCTGATTAAAAATTCTATATTTTTTTTAAAAATAAAATTATATTTCAAAAAAATATAAATTTTTTTATTTTCTTTTTTTTCTATTTAAAAAAAAATTTTTTATGCAAAAATATAAATATAAAAATTTAAATCTCAGAATAATCAAATGGAATAAATGTAATTTTTTTTAAATATTTTTTTTTTTTTTTTATAATGCAATCTTCAACAATATTTAAAATTTAATAGAAAAAATGGAAAATTTATTTAAAAAAAAAATAAAAAAAATTTTAAAAGGGTATATGTATATATCAAAGAAAAAAGGATAAAAAAAGAAAAATTATATTTTGAAGGTTTATCTTAAAACACAAAATCATTGGAATTACATTTAATTATTATAGAAATAAATGAAAAAATTTAAATAAAAAGTTTTAAAAAGGTTTTAAATTAAAATTTATATATTTAATCATAAAAAATTTTTATAAATAAAAATGGATAAAAATCATTAGAATTAAAAATAAAAAATATATGTCAAATAAACACATAGGAAATTTTATTTTAATTAAAAATAAGAAAAAAAAATATAAAAAAAGTTAAAAAAAAATATTTATTATAATCAATCATTTTTTAAAATTTTTTTTATTTTAAAAATAAAATGTCAAAGAAAAAAAAATTTATGTAAAAAAAATTAAAAAAAATGTTAAGTTTTATTTTTAATATATTTATTTTTTATTTTTTAAAAACATATTAATATATTTTATTATTTAAAAAAATATTTATTTTAAATATTTTAAAAAAAAAAAAAATCAAATATTTTATTTTCTTGTTTAATATTTGAATCTAAATAGAAATGTTTATTTTAATTATAAAAAACAAAAAATATTTTATATAATTTATCAAATTCCGAGATAAACATTTTATAAAAAATGAATAATATTTTTATTACGGAAATAAAGAAAAAATATAAAAGAATTTAAAATATATATTTTTAAAGTATATAAATATATAAATATTTTTATAAAAAAAATATAATATATATATATATATTAATATATATATTTATACAATTTAATAAAAAATATTATTTTTCATTTAATAATTATTTTTTATTTATATCATTTATATAAAAATATTTTTTAATTAAAAATAAATAAATAAAAATATATTCTATAAAACAACATTTATTTATATTAAATAATATATAAAATTTATATTTTATAATTAAAATAATTTTTAATTTTTTATGATTTATTTATTTTTTATCTAAGACAAATTTTTATAATTTTTTTGGATTTTGAGAATCAAAAAAGTTAAAATTTATTGAAATACTGTATTGAAAAATAAAAACTTATCAAATTAAAATTAATTGCTAAACTTCATCCATTTGAATAATTCATTGTATGTTTTCTTTTGATATTAATATTTAGACAATTGAAAAATTTCATATATTCAGTTTTGAATAAATTTATAAATCTTTATATTTGAAAATTTATATTCCCAAAATAATATATATTTATATATTTTTTATTTCTTTAAAATTCATTTAATATCTTATATATGAATTTATAAAAATAAGTATATAATATAATTTATATAAATTAATAAAAGAATATATTTTAACATGTAATTATATATATATATATATATAGTATATAAATTAAATTTAGAATGAAAATTATGAAAGTTAAATAAAATAAATATTTTAAAATAATTTTTCTTTGATTTGAAATATCATTTAATACATATATTCTTTATATTTATTATAAATTAAGGATTTCATTAACATCACCGACAAAAATAAAAAAGGATATTGTTATATAAAATATTTATATATATATTAAAATTATAAACATATATATATATATAAAAATATTTAATATTGTATATATAATTGAAAATTTAAAATAAAAAATATATTCATATAATTATATTGATTTATTTATATTAATATTTATGTGATATTTATAAAATGAAATATATATATTTAAAATATGAATATTTGTCTTATTTATATAGATATTTAATTATTATGATTCATATATAATATATATATATATATATATATATATATATATATATATATATATATATATATATATATATATATATATATATATATATATATATATATATATATATATATATATATATATTTATATATATATATTTATGCATGTTTCATTAAAAAAACGACAGACAAGGTACTACGGTTGAGCTTTTTATTTAATTTTTCTTGTGTTCTGACAAGAGCTTTCTTTTCTGGACAAAAGTGTGTAAGAACTGTCCGAATGTTTTGTATTTCCGAGCGCTTTCGGCTATACCTTTAGCCATTATCAAGGATGATTCAATTATCAGCTTAGTAGAGTGTGTGTTCTGTATGTATGTTCAGTGTGTGGTAGTGATGTTTTTAGTTTCCGAATACGGTTAGCACATTGTGGCTTTGTTCATAGTTAATATTGTTAAGAGTTGGCTTTTTTTTTTTATTATTAGAGCTTCCATTATTTTTAGTCTTTTTTTTTGCAAGTGGATGCAGTTAATATATTTGTGTTTTCTACTAGTATGTTCCTAATAGTGTCGGGTAAATCTGAGTGTGTGTTTAAATGTGTTCTGATGGAACTGTGATCAGATAGGTGTAATGTAAGACGTCTGGATAAACATGTGGTTGTGTAGCCGATGTAATTATTTATGAGTCCGGTTTGGTGAGGAAACGCAGTTCCTTAAAGGGCATTTGAACTCATAGATAATGTTCGTTCTTTGTAATTTTGACTTAGTTGGTGTGTTGTTATTATTTTTTGAGGATAAGGTTACATGTCTTAAATTTTTTATAATAGATAATAAGTTTGATTTTTTTTATTCGGATCAATAGGAGTAGTATATTTCTTTATAATATGTCTTAGAGAAGATTCATCTTGTTTGTAATTAATATGCATTTGGTTTTTTGTAATAAATGTATATGTGATTTTTAGTTTGTGTGTTCGCTATCGTTATTACTTGCTTTGGGGAGGAATAGTCTAATTTGTTGGTCTATAAGGTAGTTAGGGAAACCGTTGTTAATTAGTGTTTGTTTAACGTTGTTAAGTTCTTTGAGAAATATATAGTCGAGAGGATGAGTTCTGGTGGGCTCTATTTAGAAAGTTTTTTATTACAGCTATTTTGTACCTAAGTGGACATTCGCTTTTGAAATTAAGGTGGCATGAGATTTTATATTTTTTTTTTGTATAATGATGTAATGAAAGTGCTATTGTTGTGTTCAACGAGGATATCTCAGAATGGTAGTTTGTTTTTTTGGCTAAGTTCATAGGTAAAGTTAAGACAGAGTTTTACTCAAATGTGGTTTAAAGTGTCTCTATTTCTTTAATGTTATCAGCTAAAATGAAGATATCATCTACGTAGCGAACATAGATTTTCGGTTTGTGGACCTGTGTAAATATAGTATTTTCTACATGGGACATATAATAGTTAGAGAAGCATGGACCCAGTGGATTTCCCATACTAACACCATTAGTTTATATGAATATTGCCATTATGGTCATAGAATGGGACTTTTGGTTGTGCATGCGTGTAGTAATTTTTTTAGGATGGGTGTTTTGATGGATGGCGGAGGATATATGAATATATATATATACATATATATATATATATATATATATATATATATATATATATATATATATATATATATATATATACATATATATATATATATAAAAATAAATATACATACATATATATATAATATATATATATATATATATATATATAAATATACATATATATATATTCAGTTTACATCGATATATATATATATATATATACATATATATATATATATACATACATATATATATATATATAAATATACATATATACATATACATACATACATATATACATATACATACATATATACATATAATACATATATACATACATATATACATATACACCATATCCATACATATATATATACATACATATATCCATACATATATACATACATATATACATATACATACATAATATATATAAATACATATACATACATACATACATATATATACATATACATATACATACATATATCCATACATATATATACATATACATACATATATTTACATATTGATATAGATATATACATACATATATATATATATGCATATCATATATATATATATTATATATATATAAAACCATATATATATACATATACAAACATATATATATATATATATATATATATATATATATATATATATATATACATATATATATATATACATATATATATATATATACATACATACATATATATATATATATATACATATACATAGTGATATATATATATATATATATATATTATACATATATATATATATATATATATATATATATATATATATATACATATATATATATATATACATATACATACATATACATATATATATATATATATTTATACATATATATATATACATATACATATATATACATATACATATATATATATATATATATATATATATATATATTATATATATATATATATATATATATATATATATATATATATATATATATATATATATATATATATATATATATATATATATATATATATATATATATAGTTATATATATATATATATTAAATGCATTCTTTCTATTCTTCTGTCATTGTAAAGGTTTTTTTTGTTAAAACGTTGAACGAATTTCTACGTCTTTACATGAAGTTATTTACTGCACAAATATTAAACATATCTGGTGATACTTCAGTTTAGATTTTTGGTATTTGCAGTTGATTTCACATTATTCATGAGACACACATAACGATGGAATGTTGCATGGTTTGAACAAAGCTTCATTGCCAATTCTTCAACTGATATTGAGGGATTCATGTGATGCCACAAGGAACTCGACACCCTCTTCGGTCACCATCTTGAAGGCTGAAAGTTATACTTCAGTATTTGGTAAACCATTTTCTGCAAGTTCTTTCATTCAGGCATTCATTTCCATATTTGAGTGAATATTTTGTGTCGATTCGGCTGCAGACTTCCCTTTTTAAACTCATAAAGCATTATGGGCCTTAAATGCTCTTTCGACACCTCCATTTTTGAGGGGCTATTTTGAGTAATATTTTCAGTCAAATTATTCTATGAAAAAGAATTTATATTAATTGAAAGGATTCTAAGTTCATATGATTATCAAAATATATCATTTGATATTTTAGTATTCCGTAAAATTTGATTGAAATTACATATATAATATTTCGGAGAGAACTTATGAGATTACCTGATACTGCTATTAAGGAAAAATGTAAATACAATTTCTTGGTTTAGGCGGAGACGTTAGAAGCATAGAGTTGAAGTGGACTTTGAAAGGAACCAGAAACCCAATCCTAAGCATGAAAGTAGGGATAAAACTCTGTTCAAAATATTGGGGAGGTGTATGAACCGGACGATAGGTGAACCTCTCTAATAATAAGAATACATCAGAGAAAAATGATTAACAAAATCTCTGATTAACAAGGCAGTTTTAAAAAAGAAAAAAATTGAGTCCGATAATTCCAATGTTAAAAAGACATCTGAAATTTCTTGGACGCATAATAAAAAAAGAACCCCTGGATAATTTAACTCTCACAGAAAAAAATGAAACCAAGAAAAACAGGGTGGGAATAACAATTAATCTAGGTAACGAGTCTATGGAAATAGATGGCAGAACAAAAAACAGGTAAGGACAGAATTTACTTATATAGAGGTAAAAGAAGGTGTCGAGAGAAATATATTAGTTTGCAATACTTAATAAGAAACGCATTTTAATATTTTCTTAATCATGTATCAAACCATTTAATAATTCTCAAGGTATATTTATGTGTTTTCTGTCTCATCTACAGTCGGAAAAGAAAGTAAATCAAGTTAGTAAATTTATCAGTGATTACTTTTCTTAGTCGTTTTAATGATCTATACGCATAAAATTAGAAAAAAATAGTTTCCGGGCCAAATAAAGGGTTTAATTAATCAGTTTCCTTATTCCTATGTGTATTACACCGCCATCTCATTTGTTGTAGACTTTCATATGAGCCATTCAAATACCTTTGTCAGTTAAGTGATCGTCTTGCTTCAAATAGGTCTTGCGATAGGCTTTGTCGTCGCCGCCATTATAATCCTGTTGCTAACAATTTTTCTTACGAGATATTTTTTCAGTTCACTATTATATTAAGCAAATAATTTTAACATGAAAGTATATTGAGCAAAACGTGATATTTATAATAACAGAAGTAATAAAGTCTCCTAAAATGATACGTAACACATTAGTGTTGCCAGTCACATTGCTCTGACAATAATGTATTGAATTATGTCTATTTTTTCATATTCATTTTACATGCTTTGAGCCACTGTGGTCTTCCACAGTGTGCGGGTCAAACTCTCGGTCTCCGTGGTGAGAGGAACCCAGACGTGGCTATGCCGAAGGGCAGAGTCTCGTCTGGGGTATGTAGACAGCTACCCGACCCCGATTTTATTGGGTCTACGGGGATTTTTTGACCGGGCCTACGGGCTCGGATACCCTACAATAAACTTGGCCTTTTACCGCATTCGACTGCATGGGGCGGTTGGTGAATATCTTTACATACTTTGCAATAGCTTGCCATCAAAACATAAATTGTACTTTTATGTGTATCAATATTGTTTGGCTTTTGTGTGTATATCTAAAGATATAAAGAATTAATATCGACTGCAATCTCTTCTTTGTAATCTCTTTTATTGAATCGATTCTTCCGTAGCATCAAATGTAATTATGTCAATTAAGAATTACTTAATGGCTTAAAATGTTTAATTAAACTGTATCAATATAAATTTTCTTTCCATATTAAAATTTACTTCTTTTCCCTTGGTGGTTTAGTTCGGATGACAACTTTTGTAATGTTGTCCCATTTGTTACTGAAATAATACCTTAACGGCAACTTACAAAATATAAGGTTATTTTAAACAAGAACATTACAAGAAGATATTTTCAAGATCGAATGAAGCCGGAAAGCAAGCCACTATTTACCCTAGCTCCACACGAGGCAGGATGCGACACAAGGACGTTTTTAGGTGGGTGGAGGGATCCGAACCCCTAGGCTCTGGCAAAAATTCCCCGTAGACCATGCATACACGTGATCGGGTTTGTGAATCTCTTCAAACAAGACTCTGCCCTTCGGTATAGACTCGTTTGGGTTCGTCTCTGCCCGAAGACGGAGTTTGACGTCTTGGTGCTTGCTCAAGCCTTAGCTGGGAATATATTTTTTGTAAAAAATTCAAAATTGTGGCACACAGCCGCAGGGGGAGTGGGAAGAAGGCTGGTCATTCACTAGCTATCCTATTCATAGTTGACAACAATCATGGCCCATTCATTCATTACAATTACACATTCACCACAATAACTCATCCATCTACTTTCAAATCTCCACATAACACATATACACAAGGGTCCTACAAAACACCTCATGAAATAAAAATTTGTATTGTTCATATATATATATATATATATATATATATATATATATATATATATATATATAAATTCCATGATACATGAAATGCTGAGGAAGGGATATGAACCGTCCACCCCTCAAAATAATAAGAGCGGCCCCTGTATTCTATCGATAGATAGTATCAAGAAGCAAACTCACTAATGGAATGGGGAGGGGAAAAATGACGGAATGGGAAATTTAAAAAGCCTCAACTGGGAAACACATCCCTGAGAGCAACATCGTAGATGCTTATATTCCTACCGGAACAGTCCATGTAATAGAGGTGTTAAGACCTTTCTATACTGAGTGTTAATCCTTTCCTACAACAAAAACTTATAAATTGTTTTAACGCAACCATCTTTTTTAATCAAATATTATGTTTGCTTTATTTAAACGATTCTTCGTGCGTTTTTATTTGTTTGTATATATTATTCAATATATGGAAATTTTAAATTTCAACAAATATCGACAAGAAAGTATGTTTAAATGATTAGAAAAGAGATATTTCGAATTTTAAAGCAAATCTGTTTGACTGACGCAAAAAGTCGTGTCATATGTTAAGGAAAGGAGATCGAGTTAAGAGCTTTAGTAATGTCAGTGGGCAGCTGATACACCTAAAGAAGGTCGAAGAAAACTCCATTCGAAATATGAGCTCCCTGTTAATGAATATTAACCAAAGTATATTCAGAATATATACAGAGTGAATTTTACGAGGAGAAAAATCAACCATTATATGTCAAACCTGTATATTGCGTACAGGTAAATGTCGCTCGATAATTTTAAGCGAGCCAATATACATTTCTGTTTCATCCAAATTAAATTACATACTTATTTTTTTTGGTTGCATTTCGGTCTTGACTTGCCAACATCTTTTATGGCGTTCTTTAATTCGTAAACCTATTTTGGGGCGTTGCCATAACTTTCTCTCATCTAACGTTTCACGCCCTCCCGAAAACTGTCACTGGGCCAACAAGGATATATTTGGCTGAGTAACCTGATTAGCAACACAACAATAGACAGTAAAAGCGATGGGAACATTCTCGGTGGGGCAACTAAAAAAGAATGTCTTAAATAAATAAACTGCGCATAATGTCCCAAAACGACGTCGAATAATTTGGGAGTCTACGGCATCGAAAGTTTAAAAACTTAGGAAGACTAATTGAAATGAAAGAGCAAAGGGAAAATGCGCCTAATGGACACGAGGCCAAATAGGTTTAAGTTTCTATGTCGTGCTTAAATTTAGGATACCAGAATTCAGTCTCCCATGAGCGAAGAAATGAAAACTGATCATAAATATCAGTCAATTAACACCTAAACAGTGTTAAGATAAGTTTTCCTTGATAATAAGCTGTTTTCACATAATTATACCAAATAAAAACATACTTGCCGCTCACCCACTTCAGCTAAGTCTTACGAACTGTCAGTTCTAGCATTTTTCGTTTTTTTTTTTTTTTTAATTTTTTAGTGCGACCCATAGCAAGAACCAAATTTTTGCATTGCGACCCATTATATTCACGTGTAGTAAATCAAAGAAAAAATCTCCACTAGGTTCATTTATTTAACATCAAAAATGTATATGTATATTTCTTACGACCCACACATATTGGAATTGCATGTGTCTATTTGAATTGTCTATTTGTATGAATTTAACATTATTACATTTAGGAAAAAAAAAAAAAAATTTAAAGAAAATTTCAACACAAAGTTAAAGTAAATAATATTTGAAAAAACATGTCTTTAATGAGACTACAGATGCAAATGAATTATTCAACAATTTTAACGGCTCTCAACGGGAACGAGGATGAACTCTCTGCACAAGCTCGGTTAAGATAAGTTTTGGCAGGAGGTCTCTTTTTGAGGAAAAACTGACGTTTCTCAGTCTGCAACAAGTTTGACGAAAAAGATACATAAAGTCAGTGAGAACAAAAAGATTCTCTCTCACTTATATATATGTGGGTGTGTGAGCTTACCGGTGATTTATGAGTTGCTTATGTCCTGCATTTTTCTTTCATTTGAGTTTTTTTTCTTTCTTTTTTGTCGCGAAACATTTCATTTATCTCGGGACCCACCGTCGGAAAAAACAAACAACCTGGTGTAGAAGCACCTCCATTTTTCAATGCGTTCTTTTTAAACCTTTCACCGCAAGCAAAGTAATAAAGCCACTAAGACGCAGGGCTTACTGCGTGTCAGGGAAGATGAAAAAAATGTCATTTAAGTTTTTGAAGATCACTTTTGACTGGTAAGCAAGAAGCCGTAAGAGAATTTCCCATGGAAAAAGTGTGAGAAAAGTAAATATAATCATAGAACTTATGGTTACGTTAAACATTTCAAATGTAAAATGATGAGAGCTTGCAACTAATCTAATACTGCGCTTAAATTCCTAAAGTCTATATATCATAAAGGAAAGTGTAAAATGCAAAAAATGCGACACAAAAGCAAAATGGCGGGAGGAATTAGCAAAGCTGATCTTCAGTCTGTTTTATCTTAAACTTAGCTAGCCTCAAGCAGTGGCCCAAATAATATACACCATTTCTTGTACTAAAAAAAAGGGTATTCTTAATTACTACTCTTACTACAGCCACAAAAATACCCCAAAGTCTCTATGAAGTCTTAAATAATCTCCACATTTACAAGATGTCGCTGGCGGAGGGGGAATTAAAACGACATCATTAAGATATATATTCGAACTGGATAGTTTGAACAAAGGAATCAACACTTTGATGCTCACGATTCAAAGTAATCTTAAGAACTTGAGCATTAGTAATTATATATGCACACCATATCGTGTTTTTTGGGTGCATCTCCAAAAACGAAAATGAACAGATTGAAAGCATTAATACTGTCACAGGTCTATATAACTGTTCACCCAAAGCAAGGCCTAAAGGATACAAAAAAGACAGCTCGTGAACGTGGTTGACGTAAGAGCGTAACAAAATGCAGTATGAATTGCATAACATAAAGATGTGGAGGATAGTTAAAGATTGTTATGAGCGTTAATGATTATAGTGATAGGGGAAGCATCCTTTCGGAAGTTTCTTGAATACAAAAACAAATTTACAGTTTTCCGGCAGAGTTTTTTTTCTGAGTGGAATTTCCTTCTTACCACTGGAATGCGAAGGGAATAAGTGTACGTGTCATGGCGGGTACTATCAGTGAAGTTCTGAACTGGAAAACTAAGCCTTGTAACACGTCCGAAGATTTCCCAATAAAATAGAGGTTATGTAACTAAAGGCACGGCACGTTTCCTCTGTGCGAGTGTGGTTGCAGGGTGGACAAAATTCATCACACAGAAGGCCACTTAAACGTTATTAAGATCTACCAAGGCTGGAAAGTGGGATTTTAGAAGGTCAAGTCTAGATATGGTAGCAATACTTCATATTTGTTCTGATCTTACTTGCAAAGTGCATTTTAGATCGAACCATGTACTTTCGGAAGCGTTCGATTTTCACCATCTTTATCGATGGATCCAAGAAGTCCAGAGCGGTATTGAATCCCGATATATATTCAATGCAAGGAGCATCATTAAGTGCAGAATCATCCAAGCCCCACACAAATCTGATGGCCTCCTGATGGCGATAATTTCATTTTGGTATGAAATCGCCGGCCTAAAGCTTATGTAGTAAATTTGCAAACAATGTCATAATCGCAGCTGATTAAAATCGGTTCCCCTCCTTTGCTGTACATTTTTTACGTTATCTTTGGCTTGGCATGAAGTATTCTGTCATTTTTCCAGAAATCTATATCAATTATGACACGTACAAAACCTCTTTGGTAGTGGTAATTGTAATGCCAATGTTAGCCGTTTCTTTATAAAGAAACTTTCGATATTCATTCACCTTGCGGTCACTGCTGTTCTCGGTGAATTGTTTTACAATATTGCTCTTAAACAGTCAAACAGTCTTTCAAAAAATTATGTTTCTCAAAATCAGTCGCTGTTCTCAATTTTTCTAATATTGACGTGACCTTCCTTCCGCAACTTTTATTTGCAAATGTGTGAATCATCAACATCATAATTATGTCATTATTTTTTCTTCGACTTGCATGTGATATCCTTTTCAGTTGTTGCTGATGATAATACTCACGTGATTTCGTTTCTGTTAGCTGGTACAGTTCTCTGATGTGGATTCTGTAGCGTCAGTCCACAATGTTTGAAGAAAGACAGTCTTCGCCAAGATCCAACGACTTACTCGTTCGAATCCATTTTTAACCATTGATCTTAGAATACGAGTAGATGAATATGGAATAACTCATTACACGTGTATCAATCTGGAGGATGACGAAACACATTTCCGTTGTACATTGATGTTCCAGAGAAGTCTCTTCGAAGATTTGATGAGAAATAGAGTAATTTATATGATAAGAGTGATGGGATTATATTCGAAGTTTATTTGGAGAGTAATGTCATTTTCAGAGGTGCAAATACATTTCCTAACGTGTTACCTTAAGATGCCGCACGACACTCTTGTACAGTGATAAACTTTATTCACCAAAGTGGGTCAGGATTCGATTAATACGATTCCTCTCAGCCAAAAGCCTGTGCCATTAGTCGTTAACGATTGATGCTGTGCTATTAATTTTCCTACCATATCTTTTGAAATCTGTTGGATACACTTGTAATGGTGTGGAGTGTGGAATCCACAAGGTTCATGAGTTAAACTATTCTTTACATCTGTGATAAACTTATGGGAAACCATGCTTTGCTCTTCCACAATCCCGATTATTTCTTGGCGTTACAGCTTGAACCAAAAAGATAACGCTATATCAAACTATATCGTTATTTTCTAAGCGTTGCTTAGATGTGAAACATGGCCGAAAGTAGGGCGCATCTAGAGAGTATCAGACTCACTAACTCAGTTGTAATTGTTCTAGAGAGACAAGCTTTTTATTACACTACCTCGAGGTGTCTGAAGGATTTTCGAATGTATTATAAATTCAGATTTAGGAAACATCGGATGATCTTCTAGTTCTATATTATCATCTGCCAATACCGGTTTTATACCCCACCTATTTGAATATGCTGCAGACTTCATAAAATTTTCTTGATATGCAAATGCTGTGTATGAATTACTTCAAGTAATTGTGCTATAAACTTTAATTAGAAATTTACTGCTATATGTTGCGCTATAAACTTTAATTAGAAGTTCCTACATTTCTTTACTCTCTCTCTCTCCTTTATATATATATATATATATATATATATATATAAATACACACACACACATTATATATATATATATATATATATATATATATATATATACTGTTGTTTACTTAAAGAGGTTACAAACAGACAAAGGTGGTAATCGATTGAAGGAACAGCAACACCCGCGTACATGAAAGAAAAGAGGTTTATTGTAAAAGAGAATACACTGCTGAAAGACAAGGAATCGGTGGCAGGCTAGTAATTCCCGAAGCCCCAGGTATATCCTGTGCTCACTATATATAGCTACTGATATAGTCAGGCGATAGGTAGAGTGGGACATTCCATTACAACACACACATATATATATATTTATTAAAGAAATTTTTTATGTTTAACGTTCTTTTTTATAGATACAAGTATTTAAGTAAATGCTCTGTTTATAATGAACAGTATTAAATAACATTTACCGGCCTGAAAATATTCGTCCTTTGACAGGATTCGAACCTGCATCCTATACGGAACCGTCATTTACGCTGACGTGCCTAACCTCTCGGCCACAAAGCAGCGTTCGGTATGCAAATTTACTGCTTACAAAGGACGAAAATTTTCTATGAAAATTTCTCGGACATTCAGGCCGGTAAATGTTATTTAATACTGTTTATTATAAACAGAGCATTTACTTAAATACTTGTATCTATAAAAAAGAACGTTAAACATAAAAATGTCTTTAATAAATAAATTGTCGGACTTTGTCCATTTATATATATATATATATATATATATATATATATATATATATATATATATAATGGAAAAACCCTTAAAATTCATATTATTCGATAACATATTTATTTTCACGGAACATATGTATATTCCTCTCATCGGACGGACTATATTTTCTGAAATGGACTCAATATATCCAGACAGATATAAAAGAATTAAAAGGAAATAAATAAAAAAATAAAAGATTATATAATAGCAAAAATAAATTAATTTAGAAAGTTTTCATAGGGATCGTACATTAAGAAGAAAGAACAAGTTAACATAACGGTAAGGGTAGGTAAAGATATAGGAAGATCAAGATTAGCAGATTTACAATGTGCCAAAATAAGTTTAAAGTAAACTAGCAAAAGTATGTCTCATTGATGCAATCAATGTTTCTTGTTTTCGGTATGTTCCTTTTACGTATATCATCTTCGTAAAAAAATATTACTCGAGTAAAATGGCAAAAAATACTTGAACATGTTATAAAATTCGTAGTACGCTTGTAGTTCTGGTTGATGTAAGGAAACACTGGTAGAAAATATTGACTGAACAGGTTTAATCATAGGAGAAAGAAGCAACAGAGAATACAGTCGTCCAGTACGGTGATGCGTACGACTCAAACGCTACACACTGCGACCCACCATGCGATAAACTTTCGTAGGAGCAGACGTTCTACCCATAGTGAATTAACGTGTCCGTGTTCTGCTATTAGCGTAGTTAAAGTCAGTTGTTTTTCTACACAACAAAATATCTGTATGATTTGGAGAACGCTTACCATCACTCCTGCCATTTCTTGCGGTAAGCGCCGTCGCGGTTGTGAAAGATTATCGAGTTACCTCAGCGAATATCGGTCGGCTTGTGGGACATTCCTCGGTCCAATGACCTTTCTCGGCGTCGGAGACTATTGTATCATGAATTAGTGGAAGATTCAGGAAGGATCCTTTGTGTGATCGGCTCGGCTTTTCGGCATCGGAGTTGCGTTCCTTGTGATCCTGAACGCCAGCGGCGGAATACATCAGTAACTGTAAGTCTTCGCTTAGCTGGCGATTGATTCGGAACGTGCTCCCTCTTAATGACGTACTTTTCAGATGGGGCCAGGCTGATTTGCCAGACTCTCATCGGTGTGACCTTGGTTTAGAAGAAGCAGCTGTGCACACCTTCTCCCTTTGTCCTCAGGTATTTTCTGGGAGTATTTCGGCGGAGTGACAGCTCGTATAGCTCCCGAGCAGCTCGTGTCCATTGGTTTCGCTTACGCGTGCGACAATGTGTCGCTCTCGTTCAATGGGATAAAACGGATGGTGTTTTTTTTACGTTGCTAGCCTTGGCTCGAATGGTGGCGTGGACGTCACGAAAAGAGGTGATCTTTCGAAATGAACGTTTTTTGTATCAGGATCTGGTTAGGGTAAAAATCAGATCTGATCAAAAGCGTTTGATTTCGACAGATTTCAACGAGAGGTGAGTGACTGAGGCGAGTCTGGTTCGTGTATACGGGGCTAGCCTTGATTTCTTCTTCTAAGTTCTCTTGATGCAACGGGATAGTTTCCTGTGAACCTTCCCCCTAGTTAAGTTAGCGCTATTTTGTTTTCCTAGTTAATGAGTTTAAGCGTTGTTCCCGGTATTCTCTTTTGTTATGACCCATGTCAAGATTCCCAAACTCCACAGATTTTGTTGCCCCTTTTTTATCTTGGCTGATTCAGCCTTTGATTTCCCGTCATTTATTTTACCCCTGCCCATTCCATTAGTGAGTTTGATTCTGTCTAGTGGCAGAATACATTGGCCCCTCTTTTTTATTTTGGGGTGGACGATTCCTACTAACAATGTTTTGATTTTGTTTCCTCTTTGGTTTACATTTTTGAGTTATATATATATAATGTGTCTCCCCTTTTAAAATCAGGTTGTGTAAGTTTTAGGATATATTTATATTATGTATATATATATTCAATATAAATATTTTTATTAATATATATGTTATGGTTTTTGTAGGACCCTTGTGAAACTTGGTATTTTCCTGTGTGCAGGATTGAAAGGTGGATGGATGAGTTCTTTCATGAATTATTTATTTTTAATTAATGCAAGTTACATCATTTTATCAACTAGGAAAAGGATAACTAGTTTTTTTTTCTTGCTTTTATTACCCTTTCATTTTTTTTCTCGAAAAATTTTGTGACTTTTTAAAAAATAAATTTTGTATATCCCATTCATTTGGTAATGCTTTGACTTTCTTTTTAGAATGCAAAAATACAGTGGCCAATTTTATTATTTTGCTTCCAACGTTGTTTTCAAATTGTTTGTTTTTTTTGTGATCTTTTGTTTTTTGTTTTTTGTTCGTTTTTTATTTTACCTCAAATTAAAGAAATATAGTTATCTATAATTTTATAGATATTTATTTATAATATGATGGATAACAAAATTTTTTATGTAATGGGGTGTTTACCGCCAAACAAATTATTGTTGTGGTATTTAAATAAAACAGATCAATTGATGGATACATTCTTTGGCAAATCATGTAAATATATAATAAATGAATTTACTAACATCGGATTTAAATTCAACATTATTGTGAAATTGAAGACTTGCTGACTTTTTTACAAACTTCGGTAAATGTGCCACCATTGAAGCGTTTTAATTGTTTAATATTTGTTTGGCAACACAAGATACGGAATTTGAATTTGACACCGCGGTCACGTTCAGATTTTGCTAAAGATTTGACGTCTAATTGAAATATCTCGTTTTCTCGGTGGATTTCTCTGTTTAGAATGTGTTTTTATAGATGAAAATCTTTCTTCCTGTCCCTGTTGTTTTTTAACGTTTTTCTCATGTTGTCTCATTTAAATCATTGCTAGCATGATTTTTTTTTTTTTTTGCTTTTTCAAGCTTTCTCTCATTGTTATATCTGCCGTGTGTGTGTTTTCTACGTCATTCATTATTGTCTTTATATGCACGTTTTCATTTTATCTCTTTCTGTTCTGCTTATTTGTTAGGAAAATAATGTATTTTTTAAAGTCTCTGTCATGGTCATATTTAACTTTTTATTTTTACTAAACACACGTACAGTTTTATATGTTAACAATTTCATGTTATTTATTAACTCATCAAATTCTTATCATCTACTTTGACAGAAAGACGAACTTTTTAAAATTATTAAAGGTTTAACAGAAACCATTTTGTAAGAAATTGTATTAAAATGGAACTTAAAACTCAGTGAAACAACAGTATTTTTTTTGACGGTTTGTTGATGATGACATATTGATGTCTTACATGAAGTTTAAACCTATTTCAGGTAACCTAGTCGAATAACTCAGTTAATTTAAGTTTTCGTTGTCATTTTATTGAAAGATTTCTGCTTTTTTTATAGTACACAGAGAAAATTAATAAATAGAGATAAAAAATAATATGTATAAATATTATCGAAGTCTGCTTTCATACACAGATGAAATACTTTAAAATTACCTTTTCACTTTAACCAAAGAAAAGCTCAGAATCGTTTTCGATAAATCGAAAATAAAAATTTATTTTGTTGCAATATAAAACACTGATTAGAATTAAAGAAATATTTAACATTAGAAAAAATTTGAAAAATAGAACGACCAATTTATGAATGAATAATTAATTTTAATTTTTGTTTGTTCATTGTATTAACGCCAAAAAAATCTTGACACACGAATATTTCTTTTCCTTAGTCCAGTGAGTGTGACTTACAGTCAGTGAAAAAATGATTTACTTTTCATAAATTTATACGAAAGAGAACGTAACGAACTTCTGGGAAATGGAAAAAGTTTGTTGATTTCCGACTTAGGGTATTTAAAATCATTAGACATACATTGATAATGTTTTTTTATACTCCTAAAAATATCAACAATTGCATGACATTAAAATTTTTTATATTTATATGGTGTTCTTTATCATCAATGGAAATTAAAATTGAGAATTAAATAATTTTGTGTCGACAAGTTGATATTAGAATATTATGTCTTTCTTGGCGCCATTGAAAAAGATTTACATATACATTGAAAGTGCCGTACGGGTGCGTTCGTTGTTTTAGTAGGGCCTTCTGAATAAAAAATGAAAATCGAAAGTTTAATGAAAATGAAAATTTTTTTCATCATCGAAAGATATGCCGTTTTCTTTAGAATTAAACAGAAAGTACTGTGAACATGCTTACGTAATTATCCCCAGCTAGTGAAAAATTAAATTTCTTTGTTCGGACGATGTTGGAAGAATAACTTTTTCAATAGACGTAGAAATTAAAAAAAATTTCAAAATAAATAGGTTCAGAAGCGTCTTTCGTTATGTCAAAGTAATTGGTTCGTTAAAACAAAGAAAAAGAACAGAATTCTTTATAGAACTATTTGTTTTATTTTTGAATTTGGACAATTTTCAGGCAATGAAGGGACAACAAAAATGTGGTTTTTGCCAAAGGTCTGTGAAAAAGAAGTTTTAAAATCCAAAAGGGATAATTAACTATTTAGGAAAAAAAAATCCCAAATTTCTAATGACATAATGTGAAAAGGGGGCAATTGAAAACCATTGTACTCACAGAAGAATTTGAAAGCAAGAAGGACAGAGGAAATTAACACATAATTTGTCCCACGAAAGCTTTTGTAATAGGTTTAGTACTTTATCAAAAAAAAAGTTAAAAAATTGATGTTTATATTGTTAACTAAAGTGTTCTTAGAGGGTCTTAATAGAACAACAACTATGATATAAAAAAAATAAAGAATACGAAAATTAATCAATATTTCTGTTTCACTAAAATCACAAACCGATATTGTGATTCATTACGAATCAACTCAAGTCTAGTATTTCACTATATTTCGCTGTAGATGGCATATTTATTTACAACGATAAAGAAAATATCTTGTTTTCTTTTATTTGAACTGAAAATATATTTCGCTAGATAATTTGTTTTAGTAAAGAATTTACTCCCTCTGCAATTTTTGAACGACTTAACAAAATGAATTGAACTCAAAATCGATGGGTCCTGTCCATTAGATCTAACATAACGCCTTTATGCATTTTTTGCCAGAATGCCTCAAGGAAAACTCAGTAATGAGGTTAATTAGATATCAAATAACATGAGAATCATTAGACATTCAAAATTGAAACTGTGTTCAGTTTACCCCAGTGAGTGATTTTAAAAGGTTCAGTAAGTGATTAACATTCCAAAAACCTGAATAAGTCATTGAGTAAAGAGTTTAGTAAACGTATTGAAAAATTGAATAGACACATATTTTAATCAAAGAAAATGAAAATAGTTTATTAACATAAATATATTCCATTGTTTTCTTCATTTTTGTGTTCGTAAGCAAGAAATCCAATCATTTTAAGAGTTAACAAGAATATTTTACTGAAAGTTATAGAAACGGTTAAAATCGCTTAGAATTAATATTGTTGTAGTAATGTTTGCATCCTCTGAAAAATCTGTTCAAATGTAGCGGTTCGATATATATATATATATAATGGAATATATATATATCGTTATATATATATATATATATATATATATATATATTCAACTGAAATGGACTAAATCGAAAATATTTAATATATTTTTTTGTTTATGTTATTTTAATGGATAAAATTATTTAGAAAATGCCGTGTTTTTTTTAATTAAAACATTAATTATTTTATTTTCGTAGTCATTCATGTATTCAATAAAATTGTTCCAATTTAAGAACATTAAAAACATTAATTTGGATTTTCCTAACTATGTATTTCTCTAGAGTTTTATGCTATATTCAAATCAAATCACGGTTCGTTTAGGAGAGGTTTTTACATTTGGAAAATTTATTTTCTACGAAATGACACATGTAAATATTTACGGTATATATATATATATATATATATATATTTATATCTATTCTCCTGGAATTTTTCTAGTATCTTTTTATTCATTAGTAGTTATTAATTAGTAGCTGATATTTACAAACGTATGAAACTCATCGACTTCCCTTATGTTCCAGGGGAATAATATTGTTTTCATTGTGTAATGAATAAGTCAGGGCAGATATGATCAAATTAAATATGGCGTACAGATTTGGACCATCTGTTTCAACCGTTTTTGGTGGGAGATATGTAATAACTTCAATAAATCATGTGGAATTTCATAAGGATTATTAGCAGTTTGCGCAAGAGTTTTATGGATTGATGACAGATGAAAGTGCCAAATAATATTATTTGAGTCTGAATAACATTCTTGGTTATATTTTCCCATTCTCGCACGGGTTTATTCTTCATTCATTCATTTTATCGTTTGATCCATTCTTCATTGTCATTATATTATATTTGGGTTGCTTTAAATATTCTCCTAACATTATTGCAGTTCTTCAATATATTTTTTTTTCAATTCAATAACTGCTTTTCCAATGTCCATGTAAAACTTCTTGAGATTCATTTAGAATATATATCATTTTGTCGATAGACCCTACGACGCTTTTCATATCGTTTTGTTCTCTGTGCCATTAATTGCAGTTTTTTAAATTATTATTATTATTTGTAGCAGTAATAGTATTTCTTTTTATTTCTGTTGTATGCAAATGCAATTCGTATTGGCCTATACAATGTCACATTGCTAAAACGTTCTTGGAGATGTGGCAAGTATCCAGGAATTTAGTCCTTTGAATTCCATCTAGTCTTGAGTCACCTGGTAGTCGACAAATATATATCTTCATATTTCTTGTATATTTAATGAAATAATATCAATTTGAATTTCTGAGTTGCGTGTTGCCATATCCTTCTAATTTCAATTTCGTTAGCCTTGTATTAACTTAATTTAATATTATTATTTGTACTGTTGAAGGAATTAAATAACACGTACTGACAAGGTTTTTTAGTATCAGGTTTACGAGCATAACTGAATATGCGTCAGCACACTCCTATCATTAACCAAATGAAAACTATCGGAAATATGTGTAACTGAAAAAAAGGCCTTAATGGTAAATCTGTTTTTCTTTTATTTTATTTACAATTATAGTCATAGCTTGTCTCTTAGAAAACGAATACTACTCTTATTTATTTTTGAATGGGCTATTTTGCGAATAATGTAGGGTATCTTCATTATTGTAATTTCTTGTCTGATGTTCGGTTGTCATGGTAAATTGCGTTTTACACACAGGAATAGTCTCTAATATTGATAAAATGCTTCTGAAATATTTTAAGATTTACTGGTAGCTGACCTTAAGTACTGCATGCTTAAATACAGTAATATGTATTTCCAGTCATAAATGTTTGTTGAAATGGGAATGATTTTAATATGGCCGTACATATATTGCCAGTAATTTTTCATTATCTAATTTGTTTTTCTTGTTAATTTTTCTGATTGATTTTGTCGACTGATACGAGGGTTCTACAACCTTTAAATTGAACTTAATAAATATTGAGACGAAAGCGATAAAAAGATGAAAACAAACTTGTAGAAATTAGCGATCAAAAACTTTTATAATGAGAATATTCCGTTTGAATCTTTCAGTGGAACTTACCTTCAGGTATTTTATCGCAAATTTAGTGAATTCAAAATTGGTAAAATACTAGTATGAACAAAAAGACTATGGGTGTGAACACTTTGTTTTTATACCGGTTCGATAACCGAATGTGTAAAGCGTCTGTAATGACAAAATTACGCATGTGTAGGCTTTAAGAACGCTTTATTCAAGTGTGAATACAAAGTCCGCGTATAATGCTTTTTATAGCCCCATGAAACTGAAACAGCTCTCTCAAAGTGGAGAGTAACAAAACAAGGGGATACCACCTTAGATTATTAATAACAGCGTCATCAATTAATATAAACGTAAAATATTAGATCTTACTCGAAACTACTTCGTGCTACGAAAATATGCAGTATTATTTGCTATACAAACAAAAGATAAATTAAGATCAATGTGATAAAAATAAGAAACAATTCTTCTTATAATTAAGGTTAATCCTCATAACAATTGAATTTAGCATATTGATGGCATTGCAGAAATAAAGAAGACATGAGACGATGCAAATGACATTATAAAATAAGAATTGCATATAATATCAGGCATTCATTTCCTAATCCGTATTGAAAGAAATCATATTACTTAACGCAGAAAACGTAATTTTTGAGTTTACCAAAAAATTAGTTCAGTTTACGTTAGATGATAAAAAGTGCATTAATTTTAATTAATTTAGTTAACACATTCCATTGCATGGTGGAAAGAAAGTTTAAAAAGAATTTCGAAAACTGTTGTAATTTGTTTATTGAATTTAACGTTTAAGTTGAAGAAAAATAAGTATAAGTTTTTTTTCTTACAAATAATTGTATTTTTATTAGATTTAGAAATGAAAATTCAGCTGCAAGAAACAGTTTTAAGAAAACACGTGAGGACGAATGCCATGATCTCGATGATTTAAACTTTTTTTTCCAGTTTCAAGGTCTTTCTGATTTAGTTGGAGATTTTCCAATGTGCTGTTGTTTTCCTATCCTTAGTTCATTTCTTCTGGCATTGTGACACTTAAACAATATTTAATTTAATATCCCAATCTGTCTAGATATCCAGTTTAATGATCTGGTATATTTTCTATAACAGGAAATACGATTTGGAGGATTCTGTCTATGTAATTCACAAAGGGCATCTCGAGGTGGTGTAATGGTTAGCAAGATTGTCTCGCTAGAACTATTACGATTGAGTAGTGAATTCGATCCTCACTGGGTACCTCATACTTTCGGCCTTGTGCCACATCTGAGCTACGCTTGGAAAATCACTACTATGTACTTTGTGAAGTACATAGTAGTTCCATACGCTAATTATAAATTAATACTTCCGAAGTCCTCAACGATTGAGCTTTACCTGGTTTTCATAAATGATTGTATTTGATTATGTCATTTTTCTACATGAAAGTCGTATTTGTATTTTTATTTACATGGCATCTATAATATTATTTTGCTTGTTGGTCAATATGATCATTAAGTATTTCTGCCATTAAATCAAAGCAGATTACCTAATTTATCCCCTGCTCTTAGATTATGAAATAGATTAAGTCCGACAATTATTTAATATATTCTCGTTTTATAAGTTATTTTTATAGAAAAATATATTTTAAGCAAATGATCTGTTCTTCTTTTCATTAAACAATATTAATGCCAGGTCGGTAAAAGTACTTAATACAGATTAAGTAAAAAAAATATATAACATTTATTTAAAATAAATTGTATCTATAAAAATGTAAATATATACCTATATATATATATACATACATACATATAGGTTATGAAATGGACAAAGTCCGAAAATTATTTTTAAGACAGGAATCGAACCTGTATCCTATACGGAACCTTCATTTAGCCTGACGTGCCTTAATGGATCGGAGAACGAATATTTGCAATGAAAATTTCTCGAACATTCTGGCCGTTAAATATTACTAATACTGTTTATTATTAAACAGAAGATTTACTAAAATATTTGTATCTATAAAATGCATGTATAAATATGAAAATGTCTTAAAAAAACATACACATATATATATATATATATATATATATATATATATATATATATATATATATATATAGCACAAGTATTACTTTTCTAATTTAAATATATATATATATTCAAATTTTGTTTAATGAATTGTATTCCTAAACTAATCGAAATTCGTAAATAATTATATAGGCCATACGACAACTACAAATTTCTGATCATATCTCAATTAGGTCGCATCTAAATACTCATGTAGACCTACCGGAACCTATTCGTAACATACTTGTTAACAACACAAATATAATAGCATCTACATGCATAATATGAAAAAAACAGTGGAAGCCTTATTAATAAAAAGTAAAAAAAAATACAACACTTAATAATATCAACTATCAATATCGACTCAAAATCTTGACCAGGTTTTGACAATGATAACATTATATAAATACATACATTCAACAAACGATTTCTTGTTAAAACTTAATATATTTTAACTTCGAAAATGGCTAAATGTTTCACCGAATGCGCTCGGACAAAAAGAACAATTGGAATGTTTTTAATAATTTATCATCCGAAAAGAATAGAAAATAGGATCACATGAGATATAATAAAAAAAAAAACAATATCAAAGCACGTTGTCTGTCGAATTCAATAAATTATGCATGCATATATATATTTATTTATTAAAGACATTTTTTTTATGTTTAGCGTTCTTTTTTATAGATACAACTATTTAAGTAAATGCTGTTTATAATAAACAGTATTAAATAACATTTACCGGACTGAATGTCCGAGAAATTTTCATAGAAAATATTCGTCCTTTGACAGGATTCGAACCTGCATCCTATACGGAACCGTCATTTACGCTGACGTGCCTTAACCGTCTCGGCCACAAAGGAGCGTTCGGTAAGCAAGGTCGAATTTACTTCTTATAAACTTCAATCTTCCATGAATCTCGTACATTCATAACTGCTCTGGCGTATCAAATGTAAATAAATTACGTCATATATTAAGAAATGGACAAAGTCCGACAATTTATTTTTATATATATATATATATATATATATATATATATATATATATATATATATATATATATAAATTTAAAAGAAAAACAGACTACTTTAAGGTACCATTATAATAATTTATTTCACCAGAGTCCTTTTAAAAGACGCCGGATCATCAGATAGCACTTCCAAAAAATGAAATGAAACCAAAAATGAAATTAAAGATTGATGGGTAGTGTAAATTTTTGTAATTTAACAGGGAGTGTAAGAGGGATAGTTAAATAGACATGGTTGAGTATAGGGAGGGATTAATTTCATACCTCTCTCAAGTATACTTTATATTAGAGGAGCAGGAGTGACCAGACCATGACCTATTGAGACGGTTAACTTAACGGAAGTTATATAGAAATGTGAGGGGAGTAGGGAGAAAAGAAAAAACTTACCATATAGTAAGTGTAGATTATGTTTTTAATCGTCCACGTTCTATTTCTATCATGTTCGTACGAAATTTCACGATCCTTAAAAATACGTATGCTCTCAACGATACCGAAACTGTTGAGAAACCAAATGAGATCGGCTGAATCATTCGTCTAGACACATCCTACGCCGGTAGTTTTACATTTATCTTTCCTATACCATCCCCGCCTCTCCTCGCACTTCGTAAATTTACAGACGTCCATGTTTATATTTCTAGCTTTTTCCTTATATATATATATATATATATATATATATATATATATATATATATATATAATAATTCAATATTATTTGGTTTGATTAAATATTTTAGACAAATAAATCCGTTACATTTTCCTTATATAGTACCTACTACCACACACACACACACACACACACACACACACACACACACACATATATATATATATATATATATATATATATATATATGACGTATCTCTAAACATTTTGTTGTACAAGAATAGGCTGAAATGTTCATAAACTGACAGTGATGGTCACTTAGAATATGATCAAATATGGATATTTTTGCGTTTCAAACGCTTGTTCCATCGGTGTTGTAATTCTTGGATTCCATTGGTGAAGAAGCTTTCATTCTGTTTGTCAAAAATCAGCAGCAGCAGATATGACGTCATAATCACTGCGATATTCATTCCTAGCTAAATGTTGTTTTCCTTTTGGGAGAGAGATGTTAGTAAGATGGGACAATATCAGTCACTTACATCAGTCATTGAAACCAAGGATATCTTTGCTGGAACGATGTCCTGATGAAACAAATCCACCTTCTATCTGTTTACCTGGCTGTTTAATCTTTATAAGCTTTCGTAACAGCCTTGATAAGTTGGGATGTTACTCTCAATTAAGTGCTTGAACTTTTTGGTGGTAGTCAATAAACACAATACATTTCGCATCCAAATAAACAGAAGTCATCACTTCCCCTAAAGATGGAGCGATTTTTATCGTCTTTGGATCATACAAAAGGATGTGTTTCCACTGCATGAATTGTCCTTTATTCTCTGACTAAAAGTGAGGCACCCAACTCTCACCTCGGGTTAGGAAATATTCAAGAAACCAGCTATATCTGCCTCGATGTCAGATTTTCTCAAGATGTGAAAAGCTTATGCACTTTTCGTCAGGTGTCAGAAGCGCGGTCACAAAACTAGCAGAACCTTAGGTTATGACAATATCCTTGTGCCGAATATTCTCAAATCTCACGGAATATGCTAAGAGCATTGACAATTTGATTTATCACGTTATCCATCACCGTGTTTTGAAAAAGATCAATGTTTGTGTCAGTGGTGGCAGTTGCAGGACGTGCAGTCCTTGGCTCATCTTCAAGACTTTCACTTCTACTCATAAATTCAGGTGCCCACTTGAAGCTTCATCTCTAATGTAACATCCATGTCAACATGTAAGAGTTTGGAGGCTAAATTATTTTCCCCAGCTATTTTATGAAAGCACATTGAAAGATTTTGTCCATTGTCAAGAGAAATTGCAACTAGGCACATATGATATTTTCTTTGAACAATCAGATGACAGGTTACATGGAAAGACATAATGTACTTATTAATAAGAAGTGTTAAAATGAATGCTTTTAATAGTTCTCAACGCCTGCATAATTTCTTCAGAATCAGCCTATGATAATTTCAGCCCGTTCCTCGGATATATTACAAACAGTTCAAACATCTGTATTCGTATACATGAGTAAGGATTTCTATTGTTTAAATTTATAATATAAATTGCTCATGCTTCCACATGATATAAACATTGGTTTGGTAGGTAAGCAATGGTTGAAGTCATACTAACATCTATATATGAAAAGTCCTTTTTTTATGCATGTGCCTGTAGGAAAATATCAGTCTAGGGTATACTAGAAACTACAAGCACCTCTCCGGAATGTTGACCTCATTTTGAGGACAGGAGTTGTTAACTCTCTCTCGAGAATGCAGTATTCTAGGTCAAGGAAAAAGGCTAGAATCAATCTTAGTATTCTTTCCAGTAAAACAAAAGTGGGTTAGTATTATTTTCTTCCGATTTCCAGTGCTACCATTTTCACTATTTATATTGCTCGTGTAGATGTTGTATTTGTCGTATTGTCTAGTCTTTTTGGAGACAAACTTCCTTTCTTTTTTTCCTCCGTCTTTCTTGCACTGCATATTTATATTTTCTCAAATCTGGTCAGCATAAAAACAATATGGCTTCCCTACGAGATTATTTTTACGTACGGACGTCCATGAAGTAAGGTTTTTTTTTTTCAAACTACACGCCCCCCTGATCTCATGATCACATCTTATGTTACATAATCATTCATCCATCCGGGCATGTGTCGCTCTCTTTGCGATTTTTGCAGTTGTTTGGGGCTGAGCCTCATGAGAACATATCCCATTGCCCCCATCATTCTCTGAATCTTGAATCACTTTAAGGTCAAGAACATGTCTTAGCATACCATCCACCTCAATATTGTTAAGCGAGTGCGCCCCGGTAACCTCTCCTCTTGTCCATTTCGTCGTGCAGCGGGCTCCAGTAGGCTTAACCCAAACCTCCTCTCGAATCTGTATTGATTCCGGCCCGGCAGAGTCTGTCAAACATGATCTAACACTAGGATGTCTCCATTGGTATGTGTAAATTCCTCTGTGCGGCACACTGTCTTCACGTTGGCCAGATTTAAGTGACATATTATATTAAAATACTGCCTCTGTAGTCAGGTACGTTTCTCATCTCTAATTCGTCACATCGATAGATAACCTGGCCCAATTAGTGTCTACTTTTACCTCTCCTAATTCGTGAATATTTGGCGACGGATCGATCGACAACGATCGCAGCTTCCAACCACCTTCTGTACAGTATCGCTTGATACCTCCGGGTAGACTTTCCGTACTAGATGTAGTGTTCTGTCCACTCCTACATGATTCAATCCGTGCAACTCCTTGACCTCATCTCGGCCTGCACCGCTCGACGCCGTAATAGCTTTCTCTCAGCTAACTCTTTTTCACTCTGGTTAGAGCATCGGCCTTATTTCTGTCAGAGGGCACGAACCTTACACTCAAATGTGAGTTAAATTCATCAATCATTTCCACCAGAATCCCCAAAGTCACATGATATGTAGCTCTGCCGCTCATTTTGTACGGATCCTTTTTTTCGTCCGTTATCATAAGACTGATCCTACTGCGGACAGTAACCGAATCACTTCGGATCTCGATTTCTTTTAGACCCTATTTCAACGCGAGGTTTACGCCCATTATCTAACTCAGCAACGTTGATATGGTTGTAGTCCCCTTTCTTTCTTAACAACGCGGCATCTTCGACTATCACACCATTGATCTCAATACATACATAAATGGCCATACTGCCTGCATCGCACAATACAACGCCCTTTTCAAATTTGGGAACATGCCATCTCCTTCGAACTGGGTCGTGGTGTCGAAACCCTTCCACAACTTCCCGTATTACACCGGTTGTTTTACTATCCAACATGTCTTCCAATCGATTTCTTCCGCTCATCTCTTCAAATAACTGCAGGCGATTCTAAACCATCTAACTATTGCCCACCATTTTTCGACAGGCAGAGAACAGTTCACGCCTGCTTATTTCCTCATGCACCTCAGGCAGGTCATTCCCTCTCACACATACCAGATTTCCTGCCATATCCGTATGAAGCCGAAGACCCAATGTTGCTCCTCCTTCTAATAGATTCTGCTGGCTTTGCTGTTAAGCCAAAATTGTTAAGATGATTTACAACGTCTGCCGATGGTACCGCTGTTTCATCTACCACTATATCGTCAATATACGAATCAGTTTTTTTTTTCTGATGTGTTCCTCTTTTCAGGATTTTTGACATAATCTTCAGGGCTACATTTAGTCCGAACCCCAACTTAGTTAAACAATAGGTCTGTTCCTCCTACCGAACTTACTGATACTTCCACTGATATCTCGCGACATGTATTTGCAAATATGCGGACCTTAGATCAACAATCTTAGATGCCGTTGTCATTTTCCTGCACATCTTCATTGTTTCTCCATAAACGTAAATTGCATCCCCACCAGAATGACACATAATATATTTATTTAGTTCTCAGTAATGGAGAACTGACCTGATCTTGTTTATTTTTTTTGTTGGGCGGGGGGTACTTCCAACTCCATTAAGGGTAGCATTGCCGACTGAACATTCTGGTCCCACGGGATTAATGTCCCTTCGTCAATCCACCGTTTAACTTCACTGTCGAACTCAACCTTCTCCTTATTCAGTTTAGCATGATAGTGATTAACGTTGATTTTTAATATCGAGGTTCTGAAATCCATTTCCATTCCACGGTCCACTTTTCTCCGTCAAATCTTGCACCAAAGTCCTTATCTACCACTTCGCATTGAATTTTTTGCTACTCTTGCCGTTTGGTTATATATTTATAGCACAATCTCCTCCTCTGAACTCCACGTTACCATTTTCGTAGACGGTAACCCCCTACAAGCTAGCGGATAACATCCATGCCCATATTGATGTCAACATCGACGATGATCTTTTCCATCACAATTACCCTGATATACCGTAACCGTCCACATAGATCCAACGTCACCGTAATGATCCCTCTGCACACCACCTCACGTCCATCTACTGCTCTTTCAGTACTTGAACTCCTACAATCAGCCGAAAGACCCGAGCGGATAAATGTTGCGGTGCGGCCAGTATCAATCAGGGCCCTTGCTCTCTTGCCTTCTATTAGCGCTTCTATTGTTGTGTTCTGGTTTGTGCCATTGCTGATTTGAAGGGGTAACCGCCAGCGCAGTGGTTGCCCGTTGTTCTTTTTCCCTGTGGGCAGTGTTTTACATAATGCCCCGGTTCGCCCCATCAATAGCAGGTCACATTGATTGGTTCCCTACAGTCTCTCAACAAGTGAGGACCCTTGCAATTATAACATATGCATGCACATCAACGGCTTCGGCGGTCCACCGCATCTGCACTAGTTTTGCCTATGCAGAAAAAAACTCCGTCCTTAAAGGGTGTTTTTAACTCTAGCTTCTATTTTCTTTGCATCCCGTTGATACACTTCCGTCAACTGGAGATATAAGGCCAGGGCGTCTCCTTCCAAAAGCAGGGATATAAAGCTTGCGATGTCGTGGATATTTTCAGTCTCGCTACCAATTTCACTTTCGCCAACCAGGTCATCAAATCGCCTTCGCCACAACATTTTCACCATATCGGCAGTTACTTTGCGATTCACCTCCATTTCCTCATAGCGCTTATAACAAATATGTATGCGGAAATAGCTTGTAGATGCATTTTTCGTATTGTCTGTTGTTTTTTTACTTTTTTGTACACTAACTTTTTTTCCCTGCGTCTTTTCTACACTGCATATTTATATTTTCACAAATCAAGTGGTCGCCGTGATTTTACCTCAATTTGTCAGTATAAAACAAAATGGCTTCCCCACGAGATTCTTTTTACGTACGGATATCCAGAGGTAAGTTTTTTTTTTTCAAACTACAGATCGGACTATCACCCTCATCTTTGTCGCATTATTTAGCACAACGTTTCGGCCGTTGTACGCTCCAGGCTTCTTCAGGTGTTTGGAATGTCGAACTGAACCCTTTATTTTGCTCACTGCGGTAGACTGTTCTAGTTCCACGTGCCATATCTAATCCACTTATCTTTATCCACTGAGCCATGTGTCCTCAAGGACACATGGCACAGTGGATAAAGGCGTTAGTTTGGTCTAGTGAAAAAACCCGAAGAGTGTGAGTTTAATATCTGCTTAATTTGGTGAAGAACTTGCAGAGGGGGATTAACAGGAGATAACTGATAACTGACATCCATTAGATATGGCACGTGGAACTAGAACAGTCTACTCCAGTGATCGAAATAAAAGGGTTCAGTTCAACATTCCAACCAACTGAAGAATGCCGGAGCATACTACGGCCGAAACTTGGGATAAATATGGCAACAAATATGAGTACAATAGTTCGAATAATGTAAATAGTGTACATAATACCTCATCTCAGAAATAGAGACAGATGCTACCATCTTTGCAAAGTTCTAAGAATGTCTTCCAAGAACATTAATAAATATACTATCTGACAATAGTGAAGCATTTATATTAATCATTGTTTGTCTTTTCTTTGTTTCTTTTTCACTTTTTTTTTTTTTTGTATTTTATTAAAAAGTTTAATAATATTACAATGCTTACACTGGACGCATACTTTTTTTTCTAGGTATCGACTTCCAGGAAATTGGTTTCTATGTTGCGTAATCTCCAAAGCATTCTTGATTACCGCAACAGAGTGGTAGACATGGTATTTTACTTAATCATTTGGATTTCAAATTTCATTAAATTTGAATTAAATATTATAGGTGTGGGTTGTGTGAAGCGGCTTGGAAACGTTGGTCTCGTCAGATTCCCCGAACTCTTCACAGTCGTCTCACAGACAACAACACTGCTGTGGTTTAATCAAATGCCCAGGCGCTATTATCTTTGAAGCACGACTGTAAACAGATTCATGTTAACATAAAACGTGAATCACTAATCGATTCAGTCGGTCTTTTGTTTTCGTAGATTTAGCAGTAATGAACTCCAATCCACATCAAATAAACATCAAAGTTGATCTAATTATGCTAACTGATCAGAGAGCACTTCAAAGCCTCATGATAATATTTATAAAGTGCCCGGTGTATAATTAGTTATGTTATGATATCATCAGTAAAAAAAACAGCATAAGAGATAATAATAATAATAATAATAATAATAATAATGTTTTAATTATCGAGAAGAAGATTAATGAAGCATAGAAACATAATAACTCTTGTCATTGAAGAGAAAGAGATATATTGTAAAGCAGGAATGCAGGAAACTGGCTGTAAAGAAATACTTAAGCATGCACAGGAACTGTGCAGACAGTTTCTGTGCCATCATATCAATAAAGTGGATAGAGGCAAAGATCCTCTTAGCTGTTCTGGAGAAATGATTTTAAGTATAGATAAAGCATTGTGTTGTAACGTGGACAACGCTGTTACAACAGGACGAATGACAATTAAAAATAAAAACAAAACAAGCGTAAATATATATTTATAACTGCTGTAGCATACCTACAGACGATAATGTGTATGTATCTATTCACATAGATAGAGTAGTAAATACTGTATGTTGGTCTGCTGGTGGAGATTTGTCTCCAGCTGTGTTGGTCAAACGCTGCCTCCGAGTAGAGAGAATCCCCAGACGAAGCTATGTCAAGCTACCCGCTCCTGTTTTATACGGAGTCTACGGTGAATTACTGGCCAAGCCTACAGACCCGGACACCCAACATTATATTCGTCCTTGTGCTGCGTGGGACGGTTGGTAGATATCCTGCAGGTGGAGATTCATTATGGAATTCGCTTGACTCACTTCTAGCTGTTGACTACTTCTTCTACGCGCCGCTGGCGGATCTTATATGTGTGTTCGTGTCCTAAGTATTATCGTTTATTACCCTCCTTCGTGTGATTATTCTATTCAGTAACCTTCCCAAGGATACAACAATAAAAAAATATTCGTCTGAACATTCAATATTTAAAAGAAAACTCTTGTATATTTTTTTTTGCCTTTCTTGAATTACATGCGGGATAAATGTCTAATAGAAAATAGGCGAAAGATCCGATGTTTGAAAAAAGAAGAAAGACTCTACCAAACTGATCAATGCCTGCGTCGCCGAGAGTACTCACGAGTCAAGTGTTTATTTGATTAAAAGGGCCGACACTTTTTGACCAGGAATAATTACTCAATACATGACGTAAACGCTTTTCATTGAAATGGAGCATATGAAAAAAAAAAAAAAAAAAACGACGACTCCAAAAATTATCAAGTATAACGTAAAAGAAATAAATACTATTATATTGATAACATTTTATCATACTCGCTATATAATAAAAAAAACAGGCACCGCAATAGTATCCTTTGGTGATTAGAAATATTAATTAATAATAAACATAATGGTGGAAAATGATGATATCTTCTGAAACAACTAAGCGGTTCTTATGTCTTAGTGTACACGTTAAAGTACATGAAAGAAAATTTTGCTTTGAAATGGGCTTAGTACAAACTAGCAGTACATATCGCTGAGAATGTAACTCCCGCCAAATAGAGAAAAAAAAACGGTTGCAGTTTTTCAAACTCGAATATACACTGAAAAAAAAAATACCTCCCTCTGCAAGGCCAACCAATTCTTCCCCAGTTAAATGTTGTATTGCGACCAATGTCTAAGGTATTGAAACTTGGGTTTTTACACATTGGTACATCGTGATTTCTGATCTATCGGAATTATAAGGAAGATTAAATAACAAATCAACTGTTTAAAAATCTTTAATTTGTTTTGGATTAACTGATTCGTTTTCTAGTTTGCATGATATTTTAAACCAGAAAATATTTTTTTTTAGATTGGTTTAATGTTACAAGATTTATTAATGAACACATAGCAATGGGTGAAAACGTAAATTCTTACTGTTATCAAGGTTAGTAACGAAATATAACGTGCCCAAAGGAAATTCAAACTCGGATCTCCGATTAACAATTCCCAGCCATTATCCACTACACCACTCGCACATCCAAGCTTATCTCACCCGGGTATACATATTTAAATTATCTAAGCAACATAGAAATTTTGAAGACAAACACTGTTACATTCCGTATCTATGAACACTAATGGATAGGCCCCAATCCTCATAAATGCGTCGGACACGATTGTCAGTAGGGATAGGATGCTGTCTATGTGTTCACTACGAGCAGTGGTTTACCTACCTCATGCGGCTGGCGAGTATTTTATTCTGTTGGTGATATAAAGATTACCATTTCATTTCCGACCTCTGTTTTGCATATTTCTCATTCAGTAACCTTTTCTAAGTTACAATAAAAACATATATAAGGACAATATATTTTTGGGAGGCTTTATTTTTTAATTACTGAACTTACTTTTCAGCAGAAGAATAATCAATCGATATTCACACAAGTCCTCTCCACAAGGCGTGATACATCACAAGGCTTTTTAATGTGGGGCTTTCTAAGCGGATACGCCTGGTCAAAAATTCACCGCAGACACCGGGTTCGGATGGCTGAGACGAGAATCTGCCCATATGGACAGCCTCGTCTGAGTTTATCTCTGGCCGAAGGCTGATTCTTCGACTAGCAGAGATTTGATATACTCATTGGTAGGATTTTAATCAATGTGTCAGAAAAGTAAAAAATAGAGGGTAGCAAGTGATGAGCAGTGTGGCTTCCTTGCTTAATGTTCCGGTATTGGCGATTTTGTTTTTTTTTTTTACAAAAAATTATGACTTTTAAAAGCAGTCATTAAATTTTGAAACATTTTGGGATGTTCAAACGTTTCTTCGTGTGACTAATTGTGAGGTCTTTCTGAAAATTATATCCGATGCTCGAACCATTTTTTATCTCGAATTAAAATACACCTATACATTTCTAGCAGTGAGTTAAAAGGATATTTATGCATTTATAATAAATCTGTAATAGTTTCGACGTCAATAAATCATTGAATGTCGTTTTTGCTTCATCTGTGCAAAGTAATGTATTTTATATAAAATTGTCAAAAACATTTGTCATTTAACAGTAATATATATATATATATATACACACACACAGATATATATATATATATATATATATATATATATATATATATATATATATATATATAAATAATGCAAGTTTCTTCGTTAAGACAAATCGGGTTCTCCCAGTCACTGGCGAGTTTATCTAAAAATGAATGTCTAAATTCATCTTTATCCCTGCGATGCGACAATGGCTTGAAGGTAGATTCTCCGACTGATAACAAATCAGTCGGCTTTCGATCGGTTTGAGGCAATCGGATGCCTAGGCACACTGACGAGCCACGAAACACTATTACTATTAAGTTGATTACTATATATATATATATATATATATATATATATATATATATATATATATATATATATATGAGGAAATATAGTTTAATGTGTGCTATATTTCTGGGACAAAGTGCTCAATATCAGAGATAGAGCGTATGTAAATATAAATATAAAAGTGAACATTGAAGTCATCACTCAGAGACGACAGGTTGATTCATGCTAGCCGCAATCGTCACGCGACCTGATGATTGCGCTTAGCATGAAACAGCCTGTTGCCTCTGAGTGCCAATATTCACTTTGAATTCACTTACTACGTCTGTTTATTTGTAATAGAAAACATTCAGTCATCATTCTAGTTACATTCATGGTCCTAGTTTAAATGGAAATTAGAAAATTGTTTCTTAATGTAACATGTCTCATAGAAGAACTGATACCGGAATTCATGTTGTATGTATTTGTTGGTGCGCGAACTGTTTGCGTAACACATGAAAAAGAAAGAAAAAAAGAAGAAAAGAACGATTGACCATAGTTAATAATAAAGAGGAGGAAGGTGTTGAGTGATCGTGGAACGGATTAAGCGAAAATGTTGTCGACAAAGAAAGAATTTAAAAAAAAAGCATAGATATGAGATAGAACCTGAAAAAATAATATCTGAAAATCTATATTATCTTTAAAGAAAACCACAAGATGAATCACGGATCAAAGGGAGAAAAAGATTTGAGGAAATGAATTCTTTTGTTGAACTGAGACGTAGACTTGGTATATTTGTCGAGTCAGAAAGCTGGAAAAATGATCATTCGATGATAACTTCAATGAAAGAGCTGAGAATTTTATCAAAGACAACAGTCTCTTTGAGAAAAATTAATCATCGACAATCGGTGCTGTTCAATACTCTTTTCTCCTCTGGCCAAGGAAGTAAACAGACAAGCAAAGATTTGGATTCTTAGCCCGGAGGTCAGTACTTGTCGGTTTTCCTTGGTATCTTTGAATATGTTACCTCGTAAAGAGATTTCGAAGATATATAAAAGCACTTGTCAGTTCGGACCAAATAATAGACTTTCACGACAATGTATATATCTAAGCTTGAACGTTTGTTACTTTAAGTATATAATGTAGTGTGTATGTGCCTGTAGAGATTTCGTAAAATTCTAATCTAGTGAACGCCTAAATAAATAGCGATGAAAATTGTGTTAAGACTGCATTCTATTTGGATTTATCCTAGATACTTTTTCCGAAATAACAGCATTTCAAAGAATGTTATATTTCTGGCCTCGAAACCTGGATATTTCAGTGTTAAATAAGCTATTATATGCATGCACTTATAATATACAAGTATTCGAAATTAATATAGGAAAAAGATTGTATTATGACAGATTTTCGGATAACGAAAGCTAATCTTTATTGAAAGTCAATACACGGATTTCTCTTTTTAACAGAGAACCAATAACTTTAAATATAATTTAAGTTTAAGCGTCTAATCACATTTTTTTGTTTCAGATTTGGCGGACATTTTGGCGATATTATTTTTCACACATTACTGCCAGGTTCCAATAGAGAATTTTTCCCAATATCACTGATTTAGTATCTGTCTATATTTCTGAGATGAGATATTATATACACTATTTAAATTATTCGGACTATTGCCCTCATCTTGGTCGCCATATTTATTACAACGCCTTTATACACTGTGTTATGTGTCCTCAAGGTCACATGGCTCAGTGTATAACGGCGTTGGTTAGATCCAGTGACAGGATCCAAAGAGTGTGAGTTCAATACCCGGTTAAGGCAGTGGAGAATTTGTTGAGGTGAATTAACAGTAGATAACTGATAACTGGTATACATTAAACATGACACATGGAACTAGACGAGTCTACACCAGTGAGCGAAAAAAAGGGTCCAGTTCGACATTCCAACTACCTGAAGAAGGTCCGAGCGTACAACGGCCGAAACGTTGTAATAAATAACCAAGATGAAGACAATAGTCCGAATAATGTAAATAGTGAACACTGACTTTCATCCGTCTTAATGAAACACGCTTATATATCAGTTAGTTATATGTCATGCATGATATACGCTTAGGCGAGCATATATTTAGCGATACATCACTAATGAGGCAGATATTTTCCCGCAGTATGTTTCTGAGGTAGATTACTTGCCTTCCAAGGCTATAGAACCCTGTCTGTTTTGCTATTTTTCCATATAGGGGGAGAAGAGGATTCGTACCATCCTTAAGTTTATTAGCCCGTTAGTGAATGTAATAGATTCGACTGGAATTCGAACTCGGCTCTTCGATTCCTCAATCTGAGCCGTTACTCCGTTAACCACCATGCCTCATATATACTATCCGTCTTAATGAAAAACCCTTTACTTGACCGTCTCAAATAGTAAAGATTTCACACAAACTAATATTCTAATGGGTGGCAGATAGAAAAAAAAAAGGAAGCTTACGCTCATAGAAAAATATAGCAATGAATCTGAAAAAGAAAGAATCTAACGATTAAATAATAAAATATATTTTATAGTTTGAATACAACTTGGTTATGGTAAATCTGAATTAAGAAAAGGAATATGTTTAAAGGTATCAATAAGTCGATCACACAGTGAGTACACAAATATCGAATAAATCTATACTATCAGTTCTGTTCCATGCAATCTTAGATTTGTAATTCTGTCAATATGTATTCTATTGACAAGTACGTTACTGAATTTAATGCTTTTCTCTATCTACAGACGTGGATTTTTAGATCACTGAACATAAAAACGTAACAAATATGCTAATAATAATAAACTGAGTTTTACAAATTCAATGACTTTCATATATCCTTGGCTTGGATCCTATTTAACGAATCAAGTCACAGCGCTGAAAAAGTAAGCAATTCAGGTAGATTTATAATGAGAAAAGGATATATATTTAAGTAAGTACCTCTACTCAGTTTCGATAACAAAAGTTTAAATTAAATTTTAAAGAGGAAAAAAGCTTGATGAATTTATTTTAGCTTTAATTGAAAGCTAAATGATTATGTTTACTATTTCCAGCAAAGAAAAATAATGTGATGCATTTCAATTAGAAATCATATGGATTCGAATCTCAGCTTTTTGGCCACTTTCAGACAATCACCCATTTTTTATCCATTTGACACCTATGTGAACAAAGTTTAATCCTCGGATTTAATAATCTTCCAAAAATTAAATATACCTTTCTGAAATTTTATTTCATAAATATTCGCTGATTTAAGGTATAATTAAAGTGATTTGCAAAAAATTACTTGAATTTTAAAATAACATATAAATTAATTTTTGAAAAAAATAACAGTAGCGGTGATGACGTGTTTGTCACTGTCCTTATCACTCGTAGATCACTTAACAAGTGATGATAAAATGCATCAACATCTTCATTGTTGTTCTTCGGAGACTTTATCTGTTGAAACATAATTTCAGAAAATTATGGGTTAAGGCATTTGTATATAACTTTTAAGTAATCCGTAATTTTAAAAAATGTTAGAAAATATCCTCCGTAAGATAATTTAAGCAATGTTGACTTTAAATTTACAATAGTAGTCATCACTCATAATTTCTATTTATGCCGTGTATGGTAGATCATATTTTCGTAATATATA
>CAHIKZ030001862.1:460000-512500 GCA_903632075.3 Acanthosepion pharaonis
TATATATATATATATATATATATATATATATATATATATATATATATATATATATATATATATATATATATATATATATAGTTTATATATATATATTATAGACTAAATATAATTTTACCTTCTCATTATATATATATATATATATATATATATATATATATATAGTTATATGTATATATATATATATATATATATTTATATATATATTTATATATATATATATATATATATATATATATATATATATATATATATATATTTATATTTTATTTCCCTATAAATATAGCACATCCCATAAATAAGCACATATATATTTCTTCATATATATATATATATATATATATATATATATATATATATATATAGATAGATAGATAGATAGATAGATAGATAGATAGATAGATATACAGCGATCAAAATACAATCTCCTTCAAATCGAAATCTCAAAAATGTGGCACATGAGAACATCAACAATTCTGCTTGTATTTGGAACCCTCGTATTGATTGGAAAATATTCCAATAGACTCATTGAAATACAAAGAATTATTCCCACGTTTACAGCCCACACATTACAAAGTGTTTTATCCATGTAAATATATGTGTGATTTCTTTTAATTGCTCAGTAGGAAATTCCATGATGCCATTTCTGATCTTAGGTTCCTGACTGGGACCCGGAAAGATAAGAGTATACACCAAATATCAAAAGGAAATAAAATAAAAATATTAATTGTCATCGTGTTCATCATCAACAATATAAACACAAAATTTTCTTCTTCGTCCATATTTCTTCATTCTTTTTGTTTTTTATTCGCAATAATCCGACTGCATTTATATTGGTAGTTTCATTCCTTTCTTTTATCTCGTCTTCGTCACTTTCTTTTCTCCTTTTGTTCCTCCTTCCACTTGTTGTCCTCCTCCTCTTCCCCACTCACTGTTCTTGTATTTTTACCGTTTCTACAGCTTATCTAATTCCTTTTTCGTTTTTCTCTCAGTAGCCTTCTTTAAAAAAAAAAAAAAAACTGTTTTTCATCATTCAGAATATTGACTTCATTTTTTTTTCCTAAAATAAATCAATATTTTAGTGAATGTTTGTAAAAAAAAAAGCTCACTTTTTAACCGGATTAATAAAGAAATGCACTTCTTGGTTTAGTCAAAAGTGAAGAATTTTTTTTTAACAACGCAGATGAAGTTTCAGAATATTTGCGGATGGTTCTAAAAACCGTATAAAATCTAAAATCACCCTAAGAGATGAAGGGTAAACAATTTAATGAACCGGTGTCAAAAGCATTACGTTTGGACGTGTGTAATTTAACGCTGCTATACGTGATCTCCCATTGGTTTTGAATTGGCCACTACTCGTTTTACATAGTCTGATAAACAAATATCGAGTCCTGTGCTATAAAAATAATAACTACAACACATATCAATTCAGCATTTAATCTCCATCGAAGTACTCATCATCTGAAGTCACACCCTTTATCAATCATGATTTCCACTAAAAAAAGCATTCCAGTAACTGATCTTTGGCGATAGCGATAATTCTTTTGAACTTCCTCGACATCCTTGGAATCTTGTTCCTTTCAAGTAAGATTTGATTTTTGAAGTTGTGATATCTTGAAATATGGTGGTTGTACGATCAGGGGAATGTTGACCTAGGTCCCCAAAACTGCCGCAAAAGCCATGGCCAACAACGTAATGTGTCGAGACCACAACACTCTAGAAAACCTCATTCCATGTCCTTCTATTAACAGCGAAATTGAGCGGGAACGTTATCACTTAGTGTGCATGCGCGATAGATTTCAAGGTCAAACTCGTAGCTTCAATGTGCCTAATTTAGCACCGGTATCATATCAAAAGCCTCGATACTTTTTGATCAGATCTCGTATGTAATACAGAATAATACTAATACAGAATATTAATGTTAGTTGAATTACATTTTTATATTAAATATTATGGTTCTTGGAAATGGCGAAACGTCTTTGATTTCGTTATTGTCCCTCTAATGGTGGCAACTGTCACATTAATGCATTTCCAGAAGAATTCAGCTGAAAGAATACTCAAAACGGCATTTGATATAGCTTTAAATGTAAAACCCATTATTTTTATAGAAATTAACTTTCCTTTTTTATCTAAAAATAAAAAGATATAACAGCGCATTGCTAATCTTTAAATAGCTAAGATGTTCGACATGACAGTTTTCTTTTGATGTTAATCTGTTTCAATGCAAATTTGAAAGTATTTTGGCATTAAAGGCGGCAGAACCTGAAATAGTTGCCGGAAATATTTTTGTAGACATTCAAGAAATGAATAAATATTTTCCCTTAAGATCGCTACAAAATGGTTGATTCTATAACGTAAAGGTATTTCCTATAATGGAAGTGAACTATACAGTAATTATTTTACGGTGTTAAAATAGGAATCATTTCCTCACATTTCATATCTGCATTATATCTTTGTATCCATGGTGTACTCCGTATTTTGCAGTGGTCGTAGCTTCAACCCGCATCAGGCTACCTTCTTTGGAAATCGGTGTCGAAAGACGCTGTGATAATAGCAATATGAAGTCAAAGAGATAAATAAATTGCTGATGATCATTTTTCCAATACCCACAAAACCAACATATGCACACACACACACACACTCACTCACACACACACTCACTCACACACACACACACACACACACACACATATATATATTTTATATATATATATATATATATATATATATATATGGAGAGAGAGATACATATACACACACATACACAAAATCCTTCTTTTATATATGTTTGTTTGAAATCAGATTTCATTGATCATTACTTGCATTCAAACATCTTTGTAATCATTTTCCTCGTCAAGCAATGAAATAAAGACACATAGCAGCACGAGATTACAGAGAGAATATGGCAAAAAAATTACTATTAAAGAAAATTAACAATAAAAGAAGAGGAATTAAGGCAACGGAAGATAAAAACTGTCATTGCGTTTACTTTATTGAAGATCAGACCTGAACGGAATGCAAGTATTCAACAAGCGAAAAAGACGAAATAAAAAATGTTTTCATAGAACTTACGGTTGCATTTCTACTGTTTAATGATATGAATATACTGCGACAATCTTGTACAGCGCTTAATTTCATAAATTCTGGACACGACAGAGGAAGGTTCATCAGAACAATTGCCATGTTAATATTTATAGACGAATCAGAGGGAAGCTATGTTCCGGCGATGAAAAGTGACTGAACTTGAGATATCTGGTCAGCACCAATAACAATGAAGTTTCTTTTTATTGTCTGATTGTACCGGAAACTATCCTGAAGCCACTCTATCAGCAATTTAAAATAATTTCTATACAGCATAGCATACAATTAGACATGGATATCTGTCTATATTTCTGAGACGAGGTACTACGTACACTATTTAAATTTGTCCTCATATTTGTTGCCATATTTATCACAACGTTTCGGCCGTTGTACACACCGGCCTTCTTCAGGTGGTTGGAATGTCGAACTGAACCCTTTATTTCGCTCACTGGGGTAGACTGTTCTAGTTCCATGTGTCATGTATAATGGATGTCAGTTATCAGTTATCTCCTGTTAATTCTCTCCAAGTTGTTCACCGCCTTAACCAGGTATTGAACTCACAATCCTGGCACTTGATCTGACGCCTTTTCCACTGTACCATGAGGAAAATAGTCCGAATAATATAGATGGAGTAGACATGGATAGTTTCCAGTCTTGGAGTTTTTTTTTGTTTTTGTTTTTTAATTATGCACTTCATTCACAAGAGTATTGTTCAATGGTCACGTATTGACTAAGTTGGTTTCACTTTGCGATGGTGGAAATTTACACTTATTTTGATAAACCTCCAGCATTTCAAATTGAAATTACATTAGCCAATAAGTGACCACTGCATGCTTCACATGTGAGTGACAGAAAAATATAATAACAACGAACCCTTTGCAAACGTCGAAATAATTATCCAGATGAACATAGGGTATTATCCGCTTCGTATATTTTCTACATACTCTCTCTAATCATGAAAACAAAGCAGTAGCAAAACTGAATGTGTAAATGTGTGTTTGAATTTTGGTTGTTTTTTATGGCTTATCAACCCTTTGCAGGTTATTTAAATCCATAAAATAATTTTGGATGGTAAGAAGTTCTTGGGAGATAACAAATATATATGGATTCAATGCTATTAGTTAACCGATAGCTGGGGAGGTGAATGGGGCTTATTCATGTCTTTTTCTGAGGATATAAGCGAGTTTGGAATATAACGAAGACAAGTGGCACTGAAACTCGGCATTACGAATCCCAATCCGAACATTTATCCATTACACCAACCGCACATCCAAGATTACAGCACCTGATATTCACAGAGTTCACCCATTGAGTGACTGACTAGGCTTGACGTTGCTTAACATCGATGATCGTACGAGAAGCAGTCAACGTGAAATGGATGGAAGCAATCTTTCTCTGTCTTCTTATCTATCTATCTATCTATCTATCTATCTATCTATCTATCTATCTATCTATCTATCTATCTCCCTCCCCCTCTCGCTCTCTTTCTCTTTCTCTCTCTCTCTCTCTGAACATCACTTTTGAAAAATCTTATTTTGAAATGTTTCACAGGTGAAACAGCATCATCTGAAAAATGGATTCTATTTCAAACAAATAATTTTTAGCAAGACAGAACATGATTCTCGTTAATCTTGTGTTCATATTCTTCATTTGGTGTGCATTCAAAGCCTTGGGATCACAGTTTGACCTTTTATTAATAAATGAAGATAATTTACTCAAATCAGAATGTATTTAAAGTAATATGTTCTAAATCCTTTACATTTATTATAGGCCAGATATCTTCAGTCTACTTTTACTACCTGTTCTTATTAAACTGGTTTTGAAAGAATATGGGAGAGTACTATTCATAAGAAAAAATGAATATATTATTTTTTAATCATACTATTGATAACATGCCTTAAACATACGTGGAAGTGACGAGTATCTACAGCATTTTGCAGGCTAGCAGCACTTCTGCCAGAAAGCGCTCAATATACCACTGGAACTATACTATGCAATATATCGAGAAAATTCGAATCACATGGTAGACAACGCAAGATTTTAACGTTGAAAAACTCATCGCAGCGTTGAAACATAAATCGAACATACGACCCTGATGATCGTGTCGATACTGATCCATCACATTTAAATATTCCTTAACCGAATCATATTACTAAACAGCCGGAAACCACAGAAGAAAAACAAAGTGAAGTGGAATTCAACTAATGGTAAACAAATAAATGACAAACAGAATACTTAAATATATTAAGATATCTTTGCTAAATTTTCCATGGGAAAATAGGAATAAGTCAAATATTTTTATAAAGTTTGTATAACACTCATAGTTGATGGTTAGTAAGAATGTAAGGGAAACGCTGGAAGAAAAGTTTGAGTGAAGTATGGTTTATTCAGATTAAAAGATGGATTGAGAAGACAGAAATTCAGTGTGACAAGCGAACGACTTCAATGCGGTACAACTTTACGGCCCACTGTTTCTTCTGTTCTATGAAAAAAGACGTTCAATTGCATATACACACACACAATATATATATACACATATATATATATATATATATATATATATATATATATATATATATATATATATATATATATATATATATATATATATGTGTGTGTGTGTTTTGTCAAACCGGGTTGTGCGTGCGTATTTACACGGAAACGTCTGGTGAACAAGGTCAAATTAATGCTTTTAAACAACAAATTTCCCATGAATTTTCTCAAACGATCATATCTGCTCGAAGCGTATCACATTACAACATGGGATAAGTCTGAGAATTATTTTAATATATTTTCTGTTTATACGTTATCTTTTTGTTATTAGGTTGTCCCAAAAGTTCGTAAACACTTGTGAAAAATTGAATTTTTATGCAACACAATCCAGCACAATCGAGACAAGCGATGGCTTCAGAAAGGGCAAGAGACACCATCGGTTCCAAAAAAAGATCGATTCGGCAAGAAAGTCATGTTGTGCGTTTGGTGGAACTTTGAAGGAATCATGCATTTTGAGTTGGTTCCGAATGGTCGTGCCATCAGTGCCGAACTTTATTGTCAGCAAATGGAGCAGGTCTACGAAAAGTTGAAGCATAAGTACCCGGCTCTGATCAACCGAAAGCGCGCTTTGATGCAGCAGGACTATGCCAAGCCACACACCGCCAGGAAGACCAAAGACAAGTTTGAAGAGCTGGACCGCGTTGAGGTTCTGCCACATCCAGCCTACAGTCCTGACTGGGCTCCATCAGATTACGGCCTTTTCCGCTCAATGAAACACTTTCTGAAGGGCTGCCGATTCGACTCGTTTGTTGAAGTCGAGGAAGCGTGTCAAGAATTCTTTGATTCGAAGCCGGCTGAATGGTACTTTCACCAGATCCGAAAGCTTGCAGATCGATGGCAGAAAGTCTTGTAAAATGATGGTCTTTATTTTGAGGAATAATTTTTGTTGTTTTTTCTTAATATTTGACGAGTAAAATTTCAAATTTTTCCAAGTGTTTACGAACATTTGGGACAACCTAATATTACAAGAATTTAAGAAATCTCTCTCTCTCTCTCTCTCTATATATATATATATATATATATATATATATACTAAATTATCACTGGCCTTAATAGTTATAAGAAATTTAATAGAATATATGTGTCCTCAGACAGGGAATCGAACCTGTATCCTACATGGAACCGTCATTTCGCCTGAAGTTCTATTCCATTTAGCTATACACTTCGCTACCAATGATTTAATGAGCTCCAAAAGAGTTGTTATTTTAGTATGCATAAAAAAGAAATGGTTATTTTGTAATTACATGGTAAAAGCGAGTGAGACGCTAACACGTGACACCGCTCCTTAGCATATTGAATGACGAAGAGCCACCCACGCACGAGATTTGATTAGTCCATCAGGTTGCTGTGAGCAAACAGGTTAGGCATAAGGACGGCCCACATAGCGATTGCAACGTCGAGGAACAACACGCCGTTCTACCCTTTCTATGGACAGAGGGAATCATGTTGGCCCAGCATGGAATACGCAACATGAATCAACAAAATGTGTACGAGGGGGGTAGAACGCTTTAGAGCGGGCAGAATAAGTTGCCCCTCAACATCTCGCACGGAAGAAGACATTCATACGTGGATACTTTCATCAGAGAAACCGATGAATAAGGTTAGCACAACTGACGGTAATCGGGAACATCAGCTATGCTTCTGAACAAGTCATAATGCCGGATGACATGGGATACCGTAATGTTTGTGTGCGTTGGGTGCCCAGACAAGCAGTGGTGATAAAATGGTTTCTTCTTGAACTACCGAAAAAGTTACTTTTCTGAAAAGAAGAAACTTGTTGTACGAATCCAAAAATTGACATATGTCTTTGAAAAGTGGAAATTAAATATGTTTTTGTATTTATTCTCCTATTCTAGAATGGTAAAACTTTGTCACTAATATATATATATCGCCTTGTTGCTTTTGAGTAAAGGAGAAGCAACTGTCTTTCTCATTACGCAATAAGATTACATAGAATTGTTTCTGTATTCTTGCCTGCTCGTAGACATATGCAACCCGATTTTTGAGTTGATGAAATTCTTTACGCAAGATTAAGAGAACTATTCAATAAATGCATTAAGCAGGTCCCCATTTCTTTGAAAGGTTTTGCCAAAATCTGTTTCGGATCCATTTTTTCATTCAGTTGAACTATTAATATATTACTTGGAGACATTTCCCAATTTGTAACATTTTCAAATTATTTTTAGGGAAAAGTCAATAATTATTGCGCTTTGTAAAGTTAGATAGGTTTTACTCAATGATTATATGGGAAAAAAAGAGAATGTTATATTCGGAAAGAATTCCTTTTGAAGATAAGAACTGAAAGATAAAAAAAGACCAATTATTCCCTATTCTTATGAGAATTAAATGTAATGTTTATTTATCTGTCCGTCTTTCATATTTTATTTTCTCTATCAGTTTCAGCGCCATGTTTTTTTTCTACTGATATTTCTATGCTAAGGATAATAATAACAAAAAACACGTAGATAACAAATTGCGTTGCTAGAAATCAAATATTTTTCAAAGATATGTGCGGATGACAAAATAATTAAAAGTCACAATTACGTATTCGGGGAAAGTTAGGTAAACTAATTATTCCCCGCTTTTTTCCTCTGGTTATTAATCATAATATTCACGGTTCGGATTATCCACGAAAAGAAAATGTTTTCATCCGGAGACTTGAGTTGCATTATTCAGGATGATATGACTGAAAGTAAGTCATATATGTGGTGAACTAATGTTTAACGAAGAAAACGAGTGTTGAACTAATAATGTAATATCAGTCTTTTTATATGACTGTAAATCCTGGACAATCTCGTCGCATATGAAGAAGGACGTGAAGTAAAAGAAATGTGATTCTATAGAAAAACGCTGAGACCGAATACATGAACAACAACGAAGATCGAGAGACACTGCCAATGAAAAGGAGTCTTTTACTTAACATCAAGAAGAGTCGGTTAAACTCATGAGGTAAGAGGTCTTGGAAAATGTGATGCTAACAGAACAGAGGGACATAGGAAAAAACGCATAATTTTACTGGGAGCTTGAGTGAATCGATGGCGGAGCAGGCTTTGGGAGAGAGAACAATTGGACAAAAGTTTGTAAGAGATACAAGATACAGGAAATTGTTGATAGCCATGATAGCCAACGTCCTTAATAGACACGGGGTATAAAAAAATAAGAATCAAGCCCTTTAATTTTATAAACAGAAAATTATTACTTATACTCGAATTCACCCAATAGAAAACGCGAATGTTAAAACTGGTTTTAATCATCTAGAAACTTTGATTAAATACCCTTCAAAGGGATCATGAAACGTATATTTTATGGTTGGCAGACGGAAACTGCAGGCTGAAAAATGTTAAATATTTATGTTAAAAGCATTAATTTCTTAACCGGAAGAATGCGCGATCCTTCGGCTCAGAAAACATTTTCGTTTTATTTGGTATTTGTCTGTCTTGGTGTGTATTTCCGTCTTCGCTCTGTGGATAGCAGTATGCGTAAAATGAAATACATAAATCTGAAGGCTCATGGGAAATATTATTGCGAACCTTATGAAACGTAAACGTATATCATCATTTAGAAATGTTTTTAAAAAAGAAATAAAATAAAAGTGTGCTGAACAGATATGCAATATTTAATCTCCTATGTAGCAGGAGACATTAAACATTTTTAATTCTATCAACACTTTTGGGAATTGACAATACCAATCAGGAATAGACCATTGAAATTTCATGGATATATTCTAAAGAAAAGGTGACTGGAGAATAAAAAAAAAAACAAGGCATATTGAATTTAAGGGAAATGGTAGGAAATTTGAAGTAACTTACTAAATGACGTTCACCGTGTACAGAACCAAAGAGCTACTCAAGTTGGAGGTTTACGATTAAGAGGCACCATATAATAACAAGGAGATAATAACACAATGACGCTAGTGGCTATCAGAAGGAAAATAGAAGGAAAAGGATTTAGAAGGACCCGGAAATTCAGTCCTAAAGAGAAAAAAAGAGATATACCTAAAAAAAAAGAGATATACAATTGTACGAAAGCAGGATTGGAGTGGTGAACCTATATATTCCTAACGAGGAAAAAAAAGTAAATCAAGAGTATTAATATACTATTAGAATTTCAGTTGGAGAAATTAGAAGCATAAAGTTAAAATAAATTTAAAAGGAAACGAAAACCCAATCCCAAACAGTTAGCAATGGGTTAAACCTCTACTCTTGTTTATTAGAGCAGGGAGGGTGCAAACCGGACGATAAGCGTATCTACTCCATTTAACAATCAGGATAGCACGAAGTGTCTGTTAGTTACTGGAGCGATGGGCTGGGTAGTTAGACAGGAGATGTCTGCATCTGTAGACTGGGGAGTATCGTCCGTAACTATACCATTCTTCATGGCATGGACAGGCATAACCAGAGCCAAAGGGCACGGTCAAGAAACCATAACAAAATGGCAATTCAATAGCCCCGACATCACACACCTGCTGATAAGACAGCCTCGTTCGAAGTTACTGAAAATGGGTCGGAACAGGAACATCTAGGAAAAAAAATGAAAAAAGTACTTAGAGCAACATAGAATAGGAAAATGCGGAAAGCCGTTTACGGCCTTGTCTTGAAATTCCTTGTTACATAAAAGTAGAAGTATCTGTACGTGGATGGCAAGTAAAATGGTAACGTGTAATAAATTCCCTATCTTCAATAGTGTATTCTGTACTGTCATAGGTGTATAAAGTTAGGCATTGGGAGACGAATTTAAATAGCACATGTCTTAACTGCTCGATTGAGATTTAAAGACACAATAAGTTTAGCAACTTTTAATGACGTTGTTTTAACAGATATGTTCTCTTTCCGTAAACTCTTATCTTAATGATCTATTTTATTATTTATTGAGTGCAATTCAAACAAGCTGAATGGACCTTTGTCTTGGTGATTCCAAGATGGCGACAATAACGATAACGCAGGATGTTACGTGTTCTTTAGGTTTTCCCTATCAGTTTTCAATGGCTTTTATTGAGATTATGGCCATATCACTTTGAAACACCGATTATCGTACGATCACATAAGGTAAGCTATGTCGAGCCTGGTCAGTATATGGATGGGTGAGCGCTTGGAAATACCAGGTTCTGTAAGCTTATATGTTTGGACGTTGTAACGTAGAAGTGTTCGGAATTGGAAATCAGAGAAATGTGTTCCAATTTTAGTCAGGATCTTTATATTCACTTTCGGGCAAATGTCCTTGGGAAAAGTAAGAATCCGCCATTTTTTAAACAACGACTATGGGAAAGTTTTCTGCCTAGTCAGTCATGACTCGAAAGAGACTAGATCGCACAAGCGTGTATCGTGTAAGGTACTTAAATAACTTCAACCGAATAATATTTTTAGAATAAAGAAAATAGTTTATCTGAGAGATGGATAACACAATTAACTGTTGTATTAAAACAATAAACACCGTCTTAACAGTCTTGATACTGCTCTATTAATTTATTCATATATTTCATGATAATACTAGGAATCACAGGAATGTACAAAGCTTATGCTGCATGGAAAATAATTAAGAATAAGGAGCAGACTGCGACTGCTATAATTACATAACATTCTTAGAATATGATAAAATAGAATCAAATTTTGGAACGAATATTAAAAGGACGAAATAAAATTAATATTAAACTATATATATATATATATATATGAGGCATTTCACCCCAAGAAAGGCGAGAGTGTAACTAGCACACAAGGGGGGAAAGAAAGTAGAGAACAAGAGTAAAGAGCCGTGTTTGGAGAGAGGATAAAGAGAAGGACGGCGAAGGAGATTAAGGTGACAGAAGATATCGATTGACATTATTGAATATCTGAAGATTCTAGATATCAGGGAAGCAAGTAAGAAGAGAATTCCACAGGCGGAAAGTGCGAGAGAAGTAGTTGTTTGAGTAGAAGCGAATGTTAAATTTAACCATTTCGACAGTGAAAGGGTCGGACCGAGATGCTAAACTAGTAGCTCGTTCGAATCCAAGCAGTCTGTGGAACAGACAAAGCTGCTAGTCGAAAGAGTTACCATGAAAATACTTATAAAAGAGACAGAGAGAAGTCACAACTCGTCTTTGGGAAAGCGACTGTAGACTAGATACTAGATCAGAACCAATCACATTGCCTATCCGTCTCTGGGTTCTGTCGTGTATCTCGAAATCTACAGCGAGGGCAACAGAACATATATGCCATTTTACACACGCACACACACATTTATATATATATATATATATATTTACATACATGCATATATTTATATATATATATATATATATATATATATATATATATATATATACACACACACATATATACATATATATATATATATATATATATATATATAATATATACAAATATATACATATATATAAATATATATATATATAAACTAAATACTACATCAAAAACTATGGATAAATGATCAGGTGATTGTGTGCACATATATACAATTTTTGACCCACTAGCAAACACACACACACACACACATCTCGCCGCACATGCATGGGGTTACAACGAGTGAAAGACTTTAGTGAATAAAAGACAATAACGGAACAGGGTTCAAGACGATAGAATCTTTCAACTGTTTTTTTAGCGAATATCTAGGACGATTTTTTTCTTTTGCCGAACATGTGTATTTTTATGTAAATAAAATCATAAAAAAAAACTAAAATAGCCCTTGATAATGCCTAAAAGAATAGCCGAGAGCGCACGGATATGCCGAACATTTGGACAGTATTTAAACACTTTGTGTTAAGAAAATAAAACACTTGGAGGAATACAAGAAAAATAAATAAAAAAGCTTAATCGCATTAACTTGTCAGCCGTCTTTAACGAAACTTGTATAAAATAGGAATTTAAACAACTATAGCGCATTTCCATCATCGTTTTTACATCAATACACCGAAGGTCATTCGTGAGCATGAACGGATTTTGTTAAAATTCTCACACATAATGTTTGTAATTCATTCAAACAGACATACCTAATTATATGTGTGTGTTTTATGTTATATATATATATATATATATATATATATATATATATATATATATATATATATATGTATGTGTGTGTGTGTGTGTGTGTGTGTGTATTTTTATTGATTTGACTGACTTTAACAGAAAGGTTTACGAACTCATTAGAAAAAAAAAAATTTTTTTTTAACATAAAATAGCCATAATAATATTCAGAGCTGCAGGAATATTTAATTAAAACTTAATATAATTTGGAGAAATTGTTCTTTAAATAATTTTTGTTATAACAATGCCATTAACACATTTTATAGAGATAAAATGGAACCATAACTGCAAACATGGGGAAATTGTAATAAATAAACTCGTCATTATTATTTACACAGTTTAAAAACGGGTGATCTTTGTTGGTTTAGCACAACGTTTCATACTTATGAATATCATGTAGTTCTTATATTATTAACTACTGTTCAGTTTACCACCAAGGTAAAATACACACTACTCGGCTTAAGGAATAAACAAATAATCGCTTTCTTGCAAAATTCATAAAGCAACGCTTTTCCCACAAGGCCATGTCCCCGTGTGGCATTTTGTTGGGATAAACATAAAACATAAAACCGAACCCAGCTGCTAGAAGCCATGTTTTGACTGCTGTTGCGATCAAAACTGAACAACAATACACAGTATGAAAACTAGACGAGATATCGCTAAACATGAACAGTGGAACGAGAAATCATTCAAGAGAAATCAAAAATGAGTACAACGTAATTAAAGGTTTAACAAATAACATTCATTTTATATCAATTGAACATACACAATCAAGATAGATATTACTGATCAAGTGCGACCAGTTGTAATAAAATATGTAGAAGGATTATGCTGAGTTTCAATATGTGTAGCCTTGTGGTTAGGATTTGTGTATGAAATTAAACAAGATGTTTTATCGTATTACAAAATGCCTTTCGTGGAAGTTCAGTCACTAATGTGTATGTGTGCGTTTGTTAAAGTTATTGTTCAAAGTTTGTAAGAGTTATGTAACTTTAGTTGCTGTCTTGATGTTGGATTGAGATTTACAAATACTGTTTAGTAGTGGATCAATTCATTTTGTTTAGTATGTTGTAAGTAATGTTCCTGAGCTAGCGAAGTGCTATTTGTCGATTCAAAAGAATTAGCGCGCGAAAAATGTAGTTAGATCAAAGTTTTGGCTAGCGTGGATTTGTTTAGCATCTCTCCAGGTTTGAACTTCTGACTGTTTGAACCGAATCGAAACGCCTCTATTTATTGAGTTTGTGGTCTCAGAATCGCCTCCAAAAGCGGTACGCGGCAAAAGGTATTTTTGCTCAAACTTGCTACAGTTTTAATGTCTCCACCAATGAAAAACCTAGTTTGCTGAAATTAAGATGCTGATTGATTAAGAGATGATTATGCGTGAAAAGTGTCTTATCCAGGAGGGGTGACAGGTAGGTATGGAATATTCAATTAATGTGTTCAGTTAGGAATTCCCTATCAATAACCAAAAAAGGCCGTAGGGTACAATGACCAAAAACGATGTGATAAAAACAACAAAAATAATGGTAATAGTCCGAATATAAACAGTGTAAATAATGATAATTCCTCGTCCCATAATTTCAGGAAGAAGATGGATAAATTTAATAAGCATATAATGTCGCTCTTTCTAAATCACACTTGTTTACATGTTTTATGGTCCAAGTAGAACCAATAAAGAAGAACTCGAACACGTGTATGGAATAACACAGATATTTTACAAACAGGAATATATACTGAGAAGTAGAAAGTGTTAGTACGAACAATCAGGTTTAGTAGGGAGAACAATGTAGTCTCGACCAGAGTCTGTCTATATTTCTGAGATGAGGTATTATGTACATTATTTACATTATTCGGACTATTGTCCTCATCTTTTTCGCCATATCTACCACAACGTTTCGGTCGTTTTACGCTCCAGCCTTCTTCAGGTTGTCCTCAAGGACACATAGCACAGTAGATAAAGGCGTTGGTTAGATCCAATGACAGGGCCCAAAGAGTGTGAGTTCAATACCCGGTTAAGGCAGTGGAGAATTTTCAGAGGGAAATTAACAGGAGATAACTGATAACTGACATCCATCAAACATGGCACGTGGAATTAGAACAGTCTACCCCAATGAGCGAAATAAAGGTTTCGGTTCGACATTCCAACCACCTGAAGAAGGCTGGAGCGTATAACGGCCGAAATGTTGTGATAGATATAGCGAAAAAGATGAGGAAAATAGTCCGAATAATGTAAATAATAGTCTCGACCAGTGTCACTATTCCAATGTCTTGTAGTAATTGTCTGAGCGCGAATCTTTTTCGGATTGCCTTTGACTCGATTGACTGACTCGCTCGCTATGACTGACTGACAGATTTCACTATTGAGACTCCAGACTTTTGACTGAACTCTGACAATTCTTGGAATCGCAGTATTTATTACGTATGGAATAGTCCATTATGTTATTATGGGTAAGGTCCGATAACAACATGACTGTCCAATTAGTATAAATTTAAACTACATTATCGTGAAGATCCCGTTCTTTACATGGCTATAAAATATCGACGAAATATTGTTGAAAAATCAATCTTTTCTTCGAATAATGAGATTGAACATTATAGGCTCAAACAGACTACTAATCTGTTTCCCCACCAGGCTTTTCTGTGGCTAGATACCAGGCCAGCGAAACATGTCAAAGTTAAGATGTGTGGTTTTATGGTATCAAAAATGATCTATCATAAATACGGAGATATATAATTTCTTGTGTTTGTTTACACTGTGAGTGTTGAACCGGGGTTTACTCAGTACGATGAGAAATAGTAACTGTTGTGAAATACGAAGCTGTGTTCAGGGTCGGGGTGAAAACACCTAACCGATTGATCTTCCAAGATTTACGGGGTAACTGTGTTGTAGAGTAGTTTTCACAGTGGAGGCTTGTATTTCAATAAGTCGTTCCGTTAGGAACTTGAAATAAGATTTAATGACGCAGCAATCTAATTGTGATGGTTGATATTTCAATGTCCGACATCGACTGACTCACTCAACACCACTGAGCCCAACTGGCGACCGCTACTACTACTACTACTACTACTTATTATGTGTGGGAGAGTCTATTAATAATAGAATAGGTACGTTCAGGTATGACAGACAGGTAACAGGTAGAGCAGGCAAAGTGACTGGTGGAAACATAACACTGCCTCCGAAAACACAACACTACGTGCGGTACGCATCATTAAGAAAAAAATGCCCAAGGGATTCTTTCACAAGACATCGACTCTAGGCAATTGTCCACTGCTAATTGTTGGGTTTTCCGTAGCTTATATTTTCATGAGAATGCTGACAAATATCTAGATCTGGACAGGATGCAGCGAGGCACATATCTGGATATGCCAAGTTGCTCCGGGAAAAACCGGATGTAACAAGATTCAACAGCCATTTCTCCACGGGACTCCGGGCCGCTTTTGTGTCAGTACTGACGTGCGTTCTCCACGGTAACATCCGCGTTTTGAGTGCATCCAACGATGTTGATTGGTTCGTATTCTTGGGTACATTTTGTTGTTGGTTTGAGAGTCAGACTGACCAAAGTTAGTGTTTTCTACGTTTTTAAAAATGTCTTGTAAATATAGTGAAAAATGAGTTGTCCGCCATTATGAATGTATGTATGTATGTATAAGTATATTTTCGTTATTTCGTAAACATGGCACACATCAAGCAATATTTTACTACATTCTCCATCGTTTGCTGCCTAATCTCAGTTGAAAATCCACGGTTACAATATATTTCACCAGTATTACGATATACCTTGAGCCGACATCACCTGGCAACAAAGACAGATGTCTCTTGGAAGTCCACTACCGAGGCAGAGCTGAACAAGAAAATCCTATGAACAGGACAACAATGGAAAATCAAACGTCTCCATTAATAACAACGTCTCTAACATATTCGTTTTCTTACAGGCCAACCAATTACTGGAAACACGTGTAATACTAAAAGCGCTCTGGTTTTTCGAATTCTTTATGTGCAAAGACTATGCATGTGCATCGCCTTGAAATATTTCAGGACATTTGCTCACAGGTGTAAAGTAGTATGCAGTTTTGTTGAATTTTGTTACATTCTAGGAAGCCATTTATTTGTTTTTGGATCACATTATTTAGCGAAGCGATTCGACTGTTACTATGTGCAACACCAAACTAAGTTATTGGTCACGCTATCTCACTTATTATAGAGAAACACAATCTATGTTGGAAATGCACGACTTATCTTCATATTTTACTAAATAAACTGCTTTGCTTTCATCTACTTTTAATCAAAATCATTTAGATTTTATATACTCCGCTCTTCTTTTCTTAGCTGACACAAATCAGTATAATAAAAAAAAATTCTCGATTGTCAGAATCAATGAGACACTTGACACCAAACACACCGCGTGAAACACAGCTCCAGATATCTGAAAGCTCTTTGACAAATTTAATACGCAAGCTCTATGAAGGTAGTACTTTTTATCTGTCTATATTTCTGAGATAAGGTATTATGTATATTATTTACATTATTTGGACTATTGTCCTCATCTTTGCCGCCATATTTCCTCAAGGATACATGACAGAGTGGATAAAGGCGTCGGTTAGATCCAGTGACAGTGACCAAAGAGTGTGAGTTCAATACCCGGTTACGTCAGTGTAGAACTTTCAGAGGGAATTAACAGGAGATAACTGATAACTGGCATACATTAAAACATGGCACGTGGAACTGGAACAGTCTACACCTGTGAGCGAAATAAAGGGTTTAGTTTTACATTCCAACTAACTGAAGAAGGCCGGAGCCTACAACGGCCGAAACGTTGTAATAAATATGGCGACAGAGATGAGGACAATGTAAATAAGGTAGTACTTAATATCCATTTCCTCCGGAGCCCTGGAGATTAACGTAGACGTTCCCTCAGGGTAACTCCTTGGAACAACCCTCTTTTTGATCTACATAAATGATCTACCTAACAATATATTCAGATAATTTGTAAACATCTATGCCGATGATACCACTGTATAAGGTGCATCTCTAAAACTCTCGATGGTCAGAGATTGCCGACTGATCTCTCTTCCGTTCTTGCATAAACTTCCTAATTTGGTAAAAGCCTGTTTTGTTACATTCAATGCCTCGAAAACCAAGCTAGTTACATTCCATCATCGCCGATCTGACTCCAACAACCACCAATTAGGATGAACGGAGGTCATCTCGGGGAAGTACTGTGGCCTGAAAGACTGTTGCGTCTCAAACTCACAACCGACCTGTGGAAATCGTACATACTATTCCTTGCAGGGGACGCAGGTAAAATGATCGACTCTCTGTACCGCTTCAGTAAGTAATTAGATCCCCGCTACTATCCTCTACCTTCACAAGATCGAGATAAGGCCCAAAATGGAGAACTATTGCCATTTTTAGTTGGGAGCTCTCTAGGTGTCACTCTGCAGCTTCGAGAAAATTCAAAAGCGTTTCCGAGTCCTTGTAGGTAACGAAATATTCTCCAGCCTCTCTACCACAGGCGGGATGTAGCAAATCTCCCGCTGCTCTATCGATTATTCCAGGGAACTTGCTCAGGCGAACTATATTCAGTGGTCCCACCAAGGTAAACCTTCACAGCAAGAACAGGCCACACCACTTACATAGTAGCAAACCATCTATATTCGCTCCGTATTCCTTCGATGAGCAAGAAATTTACATTCGAGCTGATATTCCCGCGGTCCATATAGATATTTTATGGTTATAGTGAGTTATCAGTCATAATGAACTGTAAAGGTGTTAAAACAGATTAGTTTGATTTGGCCTTGTTAGTTAGATAGCCCAGCATTATCGGGGTATAAAACAAGAAAATCAAATTGTAAAGTGAAACAACAAATTTATATATATATATATAAATCAATTGTAGGTCTTTACAAATAAAATTAATGTATTTTGGTTGATACAAGGTCGTCAAAATGTTCGTAATAGTCCTTGAAGAATGTTTTTATGTGTATGTAGGCAGGAACGTATGTGTGGATGGATGGATGGATGTATAGGGTAGGAATGTCTTTAAAGTAATCGCTCAGTCTTAAAATGTTCCGTTCGTTTATCAAGTATAAAAGAGGTAACGGAGATAAAACGATCACATGACGTTTGTCAAGAGACCTGCTAATACGATCGTCTCCTTCTCTCTGGTGACAGGCGAACTTGTCCGTCTTTTATTCTATTTGTGGGGCATGAAATGTTCATTTGGGAATTCACTCCCGGATATGATTCGGGCCTTTCCATTGGACGATGAATAAACTTCGCATCGGCCTGCGAAAAATTCCGTAAAAAAACAACTTGTTTCTGAGAATTGAAGATTATTTGAATGTTTCCTAGTTTTCTATTGGCCGAAAAGAATTTTGCATCAAGGTGTGAAATTTCACGAGTTTTGTTTTGGATTCGCTTTTTGTGTGTGTTAAGCAAAGTTTGTAAATTCGAGTTTTTTTTTTAAAAAAATCAATGAGTCAGTGATTTAGCATTTGAATTTTAAATCTAGATCTTGTTTTTGTTCACTACAAGTGCGATAATGTGCGACTATTTTGTCTCGGATTCCTTTCATAGTTAATAGTGTAACGACGGTCGATCGGTTATATTTTCAACAGATTTATTAGGCAAATACGTCAATAATTCCATTTTATCTAATAATGACATTTATAGTGATGCAGGAACATTTATTGGCAAGAAAAAAAAAACACTGGCGATTACACATTAAAAATGAGAACGTTTGAATCAAGTATATATAAAGAAAGTTCACATTTTCTTATTACCGACGTCCACATACTTTATTATTAAATCAACGTTTAATTCGATTCTCTTTAAATCTCCGCATTAATAGATTAAATATCTTGATGGCAGATGATAAACAACACAGAATTTGTAATTTTAATTTAAGTCATTTTAGCAAGTTTATGGCATTCAATCTATATGTTGTTAGTGGAAGATTAGAAAAAAAAAATTGGAAGAAAGAAATTAACATAAAAGTAATAATTATTAAAACGGATTATTATAACTATAATACAAATTCTTTCTTGATGTTTTATAAAAGTGTATTGCAATGAAGAATAGGAAATGATATCAGAAGCAAGTAATTGTTTCTTGTTACGAAGAGAATAAGGTTATTATAATTATAACATAAATTCAAGTCAACCTGATTTTAATATAGAAATGCATTGCAAATTATTTTACTAAAGAAATATTTTTAAAAAATTTTACTTCTAAAGAAGAGAACTAACTTCTTATTAATTACATTGAAATTTTTATTTTTTCACTGGGGTAGACTGTTCTACTTACCAGCTGATTTGATTAATGGATGTCACTTCAGTCATATCCTTTTCAAAGAACAGATGGAGAACTTGGAGAGGGAAATTAAAAGGATAAAAGATGATAAATGATATCTATTAAAAATAAATGGAACTAGGACAGTATACTCCAGTGAGCGAAATAAAGGGTTCAGTTCGACATTCCAACCACCTGAAGAAGGCCGGAGCGTACAACAACATGGAAAAATTTGTAAAAATATGGCGAGAAAGATGAGGAAAAAAGTCCGAATAATGTTAAATAATGGAATTTTACCTCAATAGAAATATACACAAAATCAATGTATTAAAAAATAAAAGACAGCTAAAAACTTTGAGTTAAAATAAACTCCAAGAAGAAATGCAACCTTGAAAAATTTCCTTCAAGATGATGACACAAATCAAGAAAAAATAATTTCTTACGAATAGTCCCTTTATAAAAAAAATAGTCCCTTTCTCAAGCAATCGTCCATATCAGCAATTGTAGATCAATAATTCCGACGCGATTCGATTGATATCGAGATGATACTGTTGTTGTGTATACAGACCGCGATGAGTAAATTTGATCGTTTCATATTTTTAAATTTCGCGCATGCGCGTTGTTTGTTTTGATTTCGTCGATTATATATATATATATATCAGTTATATACCATATATAGAAAATAGCATATAACTTAAAATTTTCACCGCCAGAAATTTAGAAACGGCATGTTGTACTGCTTGGCATTCGCACCGGTCCAATACGAACATTTCAGTGTGTTTGGGTGTCAATCTGAAGACATTTGGACAGGATTCGGAAAGAGATGACCATAATGGTGATTACGATGTCCGATTCTGGATAAAAATTCTATTTGATCATTCTGATAAAAAAATCACGAATTTCAATTCAACATGGAGGCCTTCAAAAGTAGGGTATTCCTGGAGGACTTATGTCTGGCAACTACTAATGCCAAACAAACAGGATTTTTAGTCATGGGTGTCAGTTTTTTTTTATATATATATATATATATATATATATATATATATATATATATATATATATTGATTATTAACTTTTGTATAATTTGCAATGTCTGGAATGACCAATAAAACTCGTCGTAACACCAAAGATGAACTGAAATATATTTTTATGGCATCATTCAGTTATTCAAACAAGGAGACCGTTCAATAAGAAAATTCTAAATCGTTTGACAAATTGAAGACAATTTACTGTTTTAGTATTTCAAGATATTTTTGAATAATTTTGGTAAATAATCTATTAAAAAGGAGATGTATAATACCATATTTTCATTTTTAATAATTTAGACGACATTTTATCCATCGCAAACATAAGCCGATAAACAAATATTTTGACTTTATTCTTGTATGCAAATGTTCGTAAATTTTGTTCGATTGAAAATAGGTTCATCCTTCATTTTTACAATGATATATCCTTTTGACTTGTCCGAAAGTATTTTTTATTTCTTAAACATAAACGGATTTTTATATTCACATTCTTTCCCAAGAAATGAAAAAAGACCAGAAATGTCCTATTTTCTCACTCGGCATGACCTTTCAACTTAATTAGATAATCCTCTGTTTGCAGACATCTTGTCTCCAAAAAATAGTTCGCCTTTGTAAGAGAACACGACTTAAAATGGCAAATGATAAGAAAATTTATTTACAGGTTTTTTTTCCATCATTTTAAAAGTTAGAAAAAAAATTTAGAAAAAAGGAGGAATAAATAATGATATAATTAATTTAATAATCTGAGTCAAGGATACAACCTTTTCTATAAATTTTAGGGAAGCAATTTGTATATTTTTGAAACATGAATTAAATTAACTTATATAAAATATCAATGGATTGCATTCATCTTGTGTTTTGTTAGAATTTGCTCAAATATTTAACGGATATCAATAATATTTTTTAATGTTGCAATATATTTTTGATACTTCATCTCTTTGAAAGATACTGATGATTCAGTGTGAACGGATTAAAAAGGAATGATATATTACAAACAGGCATATATACATGGTTAGATTTTAACAAATGTTGCCAATCACCAGAATTTAGGGAGAACAATGTAGTCTCGACCAGCATAACACTATTCCAAATCTTATTAATGCGTCAATCGCTTAAACGGGATTTTGAATAATTGGTTATAAGATTCAGTGAATTATATATTCAAAACAAATATTGAGAGGCTTCTTATTACTTCATGTGAAAGAGAATCTGGTTCCGTTATAGATTTTTCTTATATTTGTTTTATTGTCGGTTTAACTTTTAATCTTTATTTTAAGAAATCAAAAATATCAAAAATTTTAAATACATGAAAATTTAAAATTAAATGAATATTTTATTTATTTATAAATACATAGTCATCTACATACAAGCATAACCTCGTATCAAAGCTCATCAGTGTGACTAAACATACGATAAACCGATCAAGACGGGATTGAAACTCGTCCAATTTGGCATTTTTCAAAGATTCTTTACCAGTATAACGGCAGAAGAAGAAAAAATTTAAAATTTATTAGATACGTGATGTATTAAAAACGCCATTAGCCAAGAGTGCCAATTCATAACTGAAGAGCGAAAAATAAAAATTTAACAAAAAAAAAATTTTTTTCAGGAGTACGGAATCGGGAAACGAGAGCAAAAATAGTCATCCAATTAAGCCTGTTTCAAAATATCACAGCTCATGGGTTTTGTGGCTATATATATATATATTATTATTATTCAAAATTTAAAAATATTTTTCATCGCGACTATGTTCAAAGTTACAGAACTAAAATTATTGTTCCATTTTGGTCTGTTATTCAATAACCCTAGAAATATATATATATATATATATATATATATATATGTGTGTGTGTGTGTGTGTGTATGTATGTGTGTGTGTGTGTGTGTGTTTTTCTGTAGGTCATCATTGTGTGTCAGGCTCAATTTCATTCTTTAACAAAATATACTATTAGTATACATTAAATGATTCCTTTACCGGTTAACTAAAATATATAATTTTAAAAATCTCTGTGCATGAAATTAAATAAAACAGATTTTGGTATTTTAATATTAATTGTAGATAATTCTAAAAAAATAAACATTTATTTAAAAATGTAAGAACAAATGAAAATGAACCACCAAAACAAAATATTTGATATGTTTTGTCTGTTTAATGCCATCTTTCATTTTTTATTGTTTTATAACCTGGATATCAACACTGTTGTAGACATAAAAATAATTAAATTGATATCATATTTATATATATATATATATACATTATCAATAACCCTCCAGTGGACAATTTAAGGTTGTGTTTGTTTGATTTTGTGTGTTTTTGTGTCGGGGGCTAAATTTAATTTTCCCTTTTTCAAGGAATACATTCAGCTAAAAAAAAAACACTTATACTATTACGGAATAAATTATTTAAAATGAATTTTGAAAGCAATAAGATGAAATAAAAAATGTGTTGGGAAAATAAATTTTTTTTTCAAATCATTAGCAGAATTTTAAAAGATTATTTTATAAAATTAAAAAGAAATACTTGCATAGATGGAACCGATGAAATGATAGGACGAAAAAGTTCAACTCGACCAGGCACGATTAATTTTATTTAAATTTTTAAAATTTTTAATTATGTTAACCTTTGTTTTTTTTTTTCTTTCTTTAAAGGATTTCTGTTGTTTTTCGGTTCTTTATTTGAACAATATCAACGAAATTATTTAGATGCCAATAACATCATGTACTAAAAACAATTAATTTTGTTTCCAGTTGAAGTCAAGAATGAAAACGATGCACTACGAAAATTTTTGTTAGCTTTGAAATTTTATATTTGAATGTTGACTTACTCGGTCTATTGAAGTGGTGACAATTCGACGCCCGGAGTGAATTTTGTCAAATATAATCTAAATATTTATCTATAGGATTTGACAAAGTTTTCAATTAAATTTTACAAATGGAAAATGTTTAATTGAAAATAGATTTAATTACGCATTCTGCTTTTCTATTTTTTTTTTTTTAATGGAATTACGCCCTGAGCAAGGCGTGAAGCCACTAGGATGCAGGGGTTGCAGAAGATTTGGAGCGAGAGCAGATAGGAGTGATGAAGAAAGGATGAGGAGAAGGATAGTGGATAGATCAAGGTAACTGAAGATGTCAATTGACATTACATTTGAATAGTTGGAGATTATAGCTTTCAGGGAAACAGTAATTGGGAAGGGTGTTCCACAGGCGAGAGGTGCGAGGTATGAAGCTATTGAAGTAGAAGAGACAGCTACATTTAAAAGTTTCTACAGTGTAAGGGTGGGAGCGGGATGCCAGCCTCGTAGGGCGCTTGAATTCATGGAGTCTGGGAACCAGTGAAAGCTGCTCATCGGAGCAATTACCATGAAAGTATTTGTAGAAAAGACAGAGAGAGGCGACGGCGCGTCTGTGAGAGAGTGACTGCAGACGAGATGCCAGATCAGAGCCAATAACATTACATATCCGTCTCTGGATCTTGTCAAGAACTCCGAGGTAAACAGAAGGTGCCCCAGACCATATATGGCAGCAATACTCCGTGCAAGTCCGAATGGTTGTTTTGTATATTTGAAGTATCGATTCAGGGGAGAAAAATTTCCTGGCGTGGCACAGAGAACCAACTTTCCTCGCGGTGGAAGAAGCAATTGACTCAATGTATTTGTTCCATCTCAGGTCAGCAGTCAACGTGAGACCGAGCAGACGCAGGGAGTTGCTCTCAGGAAGTTGACTATCAGACATTTTAATGGGGGGCAGGGAAGGATCTCTATGGTGGTTAATGGAGAGTAGTTTAGTTTTTGAGGCGTTAAAGTTGACCAGCCAATTCTTGCCCCAATTAACAACCGATTGGAGGTCCATTTCAAGACGCACGGCCAGGTTAGTTTTGTCGCCGACACTAGATTTGTTTTTGAGGCAGGAGTAAATTGTAGTGTCGTCTGCGTAGATGCCAACTTGGGAATCTATGGCGTCAGGAAGGTCATTGATGAAAATAAGGAAAAGAGTGGGGCCAAGGATGGAGCCTTGGGGAACACCTGCGTTCGTGGGATAGGAACTGGAGGAGAATCCGTTGAGAACGACCTTCAATTCACGGTTTGACAGGAATGATTGTATTAGATCAAACAGTCGACCAGTAAATACCATAACCCTGGAGCTTACGAAGAAGGCCGGCATGCCAAACCCTATCAAATGCTTTTGGAGATGTCTAGGGCCACGGCACGAGCCTCACCGTTATTTTGAAGGGCTTGGTAGACGGTTTCAGTGATGGCCGTAAGCACATCAGCTGTAGATCGGGCGTAGCGGAAACCATATTGCTTGTCTGAGAGCAGATTATGGGATGTAAGGTGATTAACCACTTCGGCATTGATTAGGGCTTCGAAGACTTTGCCGAAGAGGGGTAGGAGACTAATAGGACGGTAATTAGAGGGGTCAGAGGGGTCTCCAGAGTTCTTAAAGACAGGAACAATGGATGAGGACTTCCAGCAGTCAGGAAAACAGGATTCCTTGAGGCAGTAATTATACAGTTTAGAGAGGGCGGGCGCTAGCTCAGGCGCGCATTTCTTCAAGACAATGGCTGGTATGCCATCTCCACCACTAGCCTTGTGGGGGTCTAAATTGGAGATAATGCCCAGTACCAATGACGGGGTTATGTGTAAGCCGCTCAATAGGGCCTCAGTTCTTGGAGGGAAGTCTGGTATGGGTACACCGGTGGAGTCGAGCGTTGAATTAAATGAGAATTTCCGAGCAAAGCATTCAGCCTTGTCGGTAGAGGAGGTCAAGACCTCGAACTGGTTGAATAAAGGAGGTATGGAGGGTTTTCTATTGTTCAGGACACTCTTGCAGACCCGCCAATAATCTTTGGAGCCAAATTTGCGAGATGCAATACGTTCCTTCATCCGAGCAGCAAATATTGACTTAGCTTCGTTGAGGACACGCTTACACTCGTTACGGGCGGAGGCAAAGAGACGTCTATTGCAGTCCGACATGTCGTTACGAAATGTGTAAAAGAAGTGATTCCTATGGGCAATGGCGGCTGAGCAAGCAGCGGAGAACCAAGGGGAGGAGTGCGACTTGACCTTAAATTTCCTTGAGGGGATGAAAGCGTCGATTCCAGCTTTAACCCAGGATGAGATCTCAGAAGCACATTCATGGACAGGGAGTGTAAAGACAACATCCCAGGGGACATCGCGGAGGAAGTCACGGAACGTGTCCCAATCCGCTTGTTGATAGTAGAACGAGGTTCTAGTGATGGGAGGTTCTTTGCGGGGTGTGGAGTTGAAGGAAATGTTGACAGATACCACGGCATGATCGGAGTTACCAAGCGGGCAGAGCTGTGTGGCGCTACAAGATTCGGGGATGGAGGTAAAACACAGATCGAGAAGAGAGGCCTTACCTGCCAGGTTGAGGGCAAAACGCGTGGGGAAGTCAACTATCTGCGTGAGGGATTGAGAAATTGAGAAGTTAAGTGTTTGAATGCCAGCCCGGTCAGTAGTAGCATTCTCGAGCCACTTGGTGTGATGGGCGTTAAAGTCACCAAACACGAATATGTGAGCAAACGGGTGGAGAGAGAGGGCCTTGTCTATGCTGTCAGATATGCTATCTAGTATCCCACAGTCTTGAGAGGATGGAGAGCGATAGAGGAAGAAGAGATAGCTTACGGCATTGAGGAGAGATAGTCGGAGACACATGTACGAATGGTCTGGCGATTCGAGAGACAACTCTCTGGCCAGGGGGAGATGGTCCTTGACATAGACACCAAGGCCGTGCATGTGGGTTAGAGAGTCTTTCCTGAGGAGAGGAAGGTAGCCGGGGATCGAGAGATCAGAGGAGGGAATAGACGAGACAAGGTTTGTCTCACACAGAGCCAGTATATCCGGGCAGTTTGCAGTGAGGAAAGATTCCATACTGCAGAAATTTGTTCTAATGCCATGGATGTTGGAGAATGAAATGTTGAGGTGTTTAGGTGATTTTTGAGGGGCTGGTTTAGGTTTATTTTCTTTTTTGGTTCATTTGAGTCTTCATGTGGAGTAATTGTTGGAAGATGAGAAGGCCTGAAGTAAGAGAAGCAGATGGTTATCGACCGCAACATGAGCAGAGAGGAGTTGGCACAGCCTGCATCATAATGTGGCCTCAGGGTTGCCCACCGGAGGTGAACAGGGACACCGTTCCATGCGCGTCATGGCACTACAAACACCCCGGTATTATACAACTGTTGATCAGAGCGGCCGCTCAAGACGCTACGCAAGAGTTAGGGCTCCTAACTACCAGTCGGAAACAGCAACCAGTGAACTGTCAACCGTGTACCCTCAAAATGAAGAGGCAATGCCACAGACTCAACACGTCACGGGAGAAACACATCAGTACTAGTACAGAGGCCCAGAGAGAGAGAGAAAGTACAGATGGGAACCCCTTCTTAGACAGGAAACAAAGGTGTGAGCCTCTGCTCATGTCCAGGGGAAGGGGAGGAGTGTTGACCAGGCGGTAGGAGGGTCTACCTACTCCTATTACATATAACACATATAACAGTGAAAAAAAAGACAAACAGAGGGATAAGGGCGGGGAAGTAGTTGATAGTGCCCAGGCTGACACACTATTTGTGTGTTCAGGGGGATAGGATGGAATTTATTAGTATTTTATACTTACACAACACTAAGTTTTAACTTAGTATAAGTCCCATTGTTCTATTCTAAAGAGAGAAATGAAAAAATGATCATCCTGATTTTTGCGGATATGGCATAAATGAAAAATTCATTGTGGCAGAGGTGATATTGGTAGTTGCATGCATTCTGATGATCTCCAGTGGGTTTCCACGTTAGTTTTTTATCTTTGAAAAAGAAAGGCCACTGGACCAAAAGAATACTGAAGACAAAACTAACGCCTGGTGAAGAGACATTTTTTTTTTTTTTATTTATATTTAAATTTTCATTTCCAAAGACACATTAAAGTGTTAGAGTTAGGTTAGAACAAGTTTCAAATTAAATTAGTCAAAAATGAGGGGGGAGAGACCAAACAAGAATAGATAAATAAAATAAATACATAAACGTTGCCAATATATATATATATATATATATATATATATATATATATATATATATATAGTAATATATATTAAAAAGAAAGAGAGATAAAATTTTTTGGATGCGTCTCTGGTAGAATGAATTTATACTCACACATGGCAGAAAGTTAATGTCCGTTTCGATTTTGGACGCCAGTGATTGTACAGCCAGCCATATCTAAATAAAAGCGTCAAGTTACAGAAAACGCTTTTGATGGAAGGAGGGAACCATGACCATATAAACCTTCATTTTCAGTTGGACAGAAAAAAATCCATTAATAAAATATTTAATCTATCTATCTATAAAGCAAATAGAAATCCTGATTTAACGATCAAAAAAACTCACCCAATATTACATATTTAATGCTACGTGAAATTAAGACAGAGCAAGGACAATAGAAGAGAGAGAAGAGATATGGATAAATTTTTGTATTTATAACAACAAGAGGATTTAAATCAAAAATATTACCAGTATTAATTTTTTGAAGAAAAAAAATCAAATAAAACCAAGAGTCAAAGTGAGCCAGTTACGTTATATTTAGAGTCAAAAAGTTGATTAATACATCGATATTTTGTCAAAAAAGACTATGTATAGATATTTTGTTAACTGTTGATAAAACTAAGAATAAACTAGAATTTGTTTTACCAGTTTGTATTATTATATTATTAATACATTATTTAAAAATATATTCATATATGGCATTTTTAAAATTTATTTCTGGTAGATTTCATCGGAATCCACAACACTATAAATAATCTATCTATGGGCTATCTATCTATTTATAGATATCTATCTATCTATCTTGTTATGGGAGGAACCCATATTAACATAATCATATATCATATACGAATAATAAACCGTAACAGGGTAACTATTTTCAAGAGGAACCAGGAGTTCCGTTTAAGTCGGGACGACCGGATGAACGGCTGATCGGTTGAACTCTTACCTTAAAACGGGGAGGAACCAGAACGAGGCTACGAAATTAAAGTCTCTTCGGGTCCAAGAAATTTAGATATCTGAACCGGTTTGATAGATTTTTTATTACGGGTTCGCGGGCGACTTTTGGCCAAAGGTGCATTGAGATAAACGGAAAGATCGGGAGATCCCACGGGCTCGGAGATCCCACGTTAAACCGGCGTTTGGGCCATATTTTGCCCCATAATGGGGATCCCACGTAAAAAATACCGTTCCGTCTGCCACATGATGAGTTCCGTCTGAAGTAAGTACCGTTCAGTCTGAAGTCTGAAGTGAAGTCCGTCAGAGGTCTGTCAGTCAGTCAGAGCGAGTCAGTCAGTCGAGTCAGAGGCAGTCCGAAACAGAGTCGCGTTCAGACAATTACTACTAAACCTGATTGTTCGTACTAACACTTTCTATTTCTCTGTATATATTCCTGTTTGTAATATATCTGTGTTATTCCATATCCGTGTTCGAGTTCTTCTTTATTGGTTCTACCTTGGACTATCACCATGGTACAAGGAATCGGACCATAACAGTGGCGACGATCGATTCCAATTCATTCGATGGAAGAAAACCTTTTTTTTTCGCGTCAGCATAACAAGTGGCGACGAAGATTCGAACTCACACGTGAAGAACAAACAAAAAATCTTCTCTCGTCAACATAACAAGTGACGACGAAGAAATTTAAAAAGGAAATACGAACTCTATACTTTGGAGAACTTATTTTTTTTGCTATACGTGATACATAACAAGTGGCGATCTGGAAAAATCTTTAAAGAAAAATAAACTCCCTACTCGGAGGACATATTTTTTTTTATCCATCGTACGTAACAGTGGACGAAATTAAATTCTAAAAAAAAAAAAAGAAAATTTTTTATACTGATATAAAATTTCACTGACAACAAAGGAAAGTTTTTTTTTGCGAGCACAGGCTACAGAATATCAGGTTACACACAAAAAAATAAAACAAAAACGTTAACATGGAAGATCTTAAGTCAACCATTATGGAACTTATCAAAATCCAGTTTGAACAACAACAAAGGTACGAACAAAAACATCTAGAAATGCAAGAATTATTCATACGTGCAATGGCAAATAAAAGCAAATACCGAGAATGAATCAGTTTCTCTCAAGACGCTATTTGCAGTAATATCGAAGATTTCAAGTACGCACCCGACGAAGATAAAACTTTTGCAAATTACTTCCGAAGGTATGAAGATCCATATAATTTTGATGCAAAGATTGGTCAGACGCACGTAAAGTGCGACTTTTATTAAGAAAATTAGGCACAGGCGAATATACCAAATTCTTTTAATTATATCCTACTCAGAAAAACAGGCGAGTTAACATTCAAAGAATCTATAAAATTGCTAAAGGAACTTTTCAGCCATAATACTTCACTATTTCATAAAAGATGGAAATGCATGAACCTTACAAAAAAGGATAGCAAAGATTACGTAACTTTCGCTTCCATTGTTAATAAATATTGTGACGACTTCAAATTATCGGACCTCAGCGCTGACGGCTTCAAATACATAATTTACGTCCAAGGTCTGGTTTCAATCAAAGACGCAGAAATGCGATGTAGAATATTTACTAAATTGGAAAATGAACAAGATCTGACACTTCCAAAACTAGCCGAAGACTGCCAGAGATGCGTCAGCGTAAAAAAGAACTCTAAAGACATAGAAAAAGCTGGCATAGCAAATACAAATAAGCCAACAAATTTTCCCCTCCTACAAAAGACAAACAAATTTTCCCTCCTCACAACAAAAAAAAGCAAACAAATTTTCCCTCCTCTCAAACAAACCGAACTGATTTTCACGCCTCAAGAACAGGTAAAACAAAATTTTCTAATTATAATCAACATAAAAAGAAACTACCACCAAGTCCATGCTATCGTTGTGGGTCTTGGCATTAGGTTAAAGACTGTACATATCGTGTTAAAACTGGTCGATCATGTAAAAAAATTGGTCACAAAAGTTCTCACTGTTGGTATAGAAAAGAAAGCAGAATAAGAATTACGAGGACCGACCAAACAGATGAGACTAATATAAGAAAATATGTACAAGTTGAAATACAAAACAGAAAAGTTAGGTTACAGCTGGATTCTGGCTCAGACTTAACTATCATAAATCTACAAACATGGAGAAAACTGAACAAACCTGTCATGTTAAAAAACGGATAAAATTGCGAGATCAGTTACGGGAGAAAATAAATTCGAGGGTGAAATAATCACAAACGTAACATTTAACGGAATGACGAAAAACTAAAAATGTACGTCTTAAGAAATACCGAAAAACTATTCGGGTCAGACTGGATACAAAAATTGAATTGTGGGATCTACCTATTAGTACGTACTGCCAGAATGTTAAAAGCTTATCAACCGAGGCAGAGAAAATTAAAAGGAAAACTAAAAACGAGTTTCCCCGAAGTATTTTCGGCAGGTCTCGGAAGATGCAAGAAAATGGCAGCTAATATCAAAATAAAGGATAACGTTCAACTTATTTTTAAAAAAAAAAAAAGTGTACCGTTTTGCGTCAACAGAAAAGATTGACCAAGAATTATCTAGACTCGAAAATACGGGCATATTGAAAAAAAGTAGAGTACAGCAAATGGGTCGCACGACGGTCTACGTTAAAAGAAATCAGGAGAAATTCGAGTTTGTGCTGATTTTTCTACAGGTTTGAACGCAGCAATAAAGGACTACCACTATCCGCTACCTAGTCCTGAAGAAGTATTCACTAAATTAAATGGCGGAAAATTATTTTCAAAAAATTGATCTAAGTGAGGCCTACCTGCAAATTCCAGTCGATGAAGAAAGTTCAAAACTACTATGCATAAACACACACAAGTCCAAAGACTACCATTTGGAATTTGCTATTTTCCAGCAGACAATTGAAAGAACATAACCATTTGGAATTATTACCTGAAACAAGCTTGAGTGAAAAATATCGGAGCCGGGTCTGGGAAAGATGGTAAAATGATAGTAGATATTAAGAGTTCCAAAGGACTGGAAATTGTGGAGATTCTTTAACGGACTCAGCACATAGACGAATAATAATATATTCACTATTATTTACATTGATTTTCATGCGTAAACGTTAAAAGATATCCTTAAATCTGTTTTCTTTTACTGGAAACTAGCAGTAGAGGCCGGCGTTGCCCGGGGATATAACAGTAAGAGATTGATCAAGTATCGACCGTCATAAAGACTGAAAAATAAAATTGACAAAGATTATTGTTTAAGGTTGACGGACAGGCATGCCTTAATTATTTTTTTTTTTTTTTTACGAATTGGTCAAACCCAAACTCAAACCAAAAACATTGTTTTCAATCATAATGAGTCTACCGATTGAATAGAATTTTATTATAGATAATTGTCTTGTAAGTGGAATTTTTAAAGCATTCTGAATGTAAAAATAAAGAAAAAAGTGTGCAAGACAATAAGAAACACTACCTGCCAAAAAAAAGTGAAGTTTTGTTGAAATCGGTTGAAAAATGTAGGAAATTGGATCCCATATATAAACGAACACACACACACGCACACACGCACACACACACACATACATACACACACACTCACACAAACAACCTGGGTTTTATAATAAGTATAACTCGATATGAGTTGTCCCCCTTTCATTCTCGCGATAGCGATGCCTCTTAATCGTGTTTTCAATTGATTTCGTGAAAAAACAATTTTTGGCACTGTCAGAACAAACGCAAGGTAATTTTACGTAGTCCTGTCAAGTTTAGTTGAAATTGGTTGAAAATGTGGGAAATCCGATCCAATATATAAACGTACACACACACACACACACACACACACACACACACACACACACACACACACAACCTGGGTTTTATAATAAGGTATGGTGTTTGTCATATTAAAGCGTTTTGCGCGCGATCGAAAAAATTATAACCGGCTGATGCTAGTTAGGGTGTACAGATGAGGGAGAACAGCACAACTGTGTTCCAAAACTGATTTTGTGCTCATTCTCACTGTATCCGGAATTATGTTGTGAGGGAGGAGAACAACACTTTTTTTTCAATTGAGGAGCACGAGGTGACTAAAATCTCTATAGACACGTTGCAGCTGTTGGACGCATAAGTGTGCATATAGTGTTTTGTTGCGTTTTAATAACTCTAAATGAATAATACCGTGAGGATTACGTAAAACATTATTATGTCTCTCAGCTTTTCGGGGCGGTCGTGAAGATGTATCAATCCACTGCCGTTGACAGTGAACACTGTTGTATAAAGATTATCGTCTGTTGTAATATTTTAAAAGGAAGTGTTGCAAATATGCATTTTTCATTATATTTGGTGTCCGAAAACGAGAGAAGCGTACGAATAAAACTATAATATTCCCTAACGTCCATCCGTTCCCTCATCAAATTTGCAGAAAAAAAGATTTTAACGACTACTTTAAAAATGTGCTTCATAATGCTTGAAACATGAGATACGATGTTGGAAATGTAAAAAAAAAATATAAAAAAAATAAAAAAAGTAACAAATAAACAAAAAGCAAGTTACAAATCTCCTTCCATCGTATGCATCTGCGAAACAATTTTCCTTGCTTTTAGTGACAATGACGTTGTCAGAGATATTCACTCTTTGCTTGCATTACGGTTTTGATGCTATTCCTTAAGTTGAACTCTAAACGGATCTGTTTCGAAATTTTTGTCTTTCAAACCCGTACATCTCCTTGCTGTAGCTGACATTCTAGATTCCTCCCAGGAGAGTGCCTCTTATTCTGGTTTTAAGTGAAGGATATTATTTTACATAACACAGTACAGATCAGGATAAATGTTTTTAGACAAAATCCGCGAAGCATCTATTTACATCACACGAATATTATGTAACATTTCTCTGCATATGTGATGGATGCTTCAAAAAAAAAAAAAAGGCCTATCGGAATGCTAATTCAGAGTGAATTTTATTAATAGTAGCATTCTTTAGTAACACGTTAACACTTTTTGAAATCGCTAACATTTAAGATCGAGATATATAAACTCTAAGTTTTATTTCATTTCGCAAACCGAACGATGAAATTTTAATAAGATGACATTTTTGCAAAAGTAATTTAACAAAAACTCTACTTCGCAGTTTTTATTCACCCTAGTAAAACCAAGTGTAATTTGTATTCCCTTTCCTGTTTCTAGTTCTCACCAGAGTTTAGTATCGATTGGTCAATGTATAGCTATTTTACAGTGTGTGACGGACGGGTGGACGGACGAAAGAACGGAAGTCACATAATTTTATATATAGAATTTGATGTAGTATATATCGTTTTACATTTCTGGAACATATTACTAATGTATCTAGATTATGAAGACGAGATCTATGTATAGGCTGTTAATCACCGAGCCATCGGATTTTTATTCAGTTTTGGTCAAACAGCTTTGTAGATTTGATCACATGTTGTGCGTAAAGTGATGCATCAATCAAATCGACCGAATTATAACTGATGATAATACGAACAAAGACGAAAAATGCTCTAAATGTTCTAGCAAAACTTATTTGATAATATTTATATATCGCCGCAGAAATTAATTCATATTCAAGGTTTGAGGCTTGTTCAGATAAAAAAAAAAAATGAAAATAAAAAAACTTTTTAAAGAAATAAATATTACTTTAATACGTTTGAAATCAAAAAAAAAAAAAACACTTTGCAAAAATACGTCAAGAAAACCGGATTTAAATTTTGATCTCTTTTTTAATAAAACATATTCTATTAATAAGAACCTATCCTAAAACCTCTTATTGAATAATGCAATGATTTTGATATGAGGTAAAACAAAATAAACTAAACCATCTTCTTATTTAAATTATTCTATCTTATCTAAACCATCATCCAGTTATATGTCCGTGTCTTCTATCAACATAGTCTCCTCTACGTTTCTCCACCCATAATGATTACTGGTTGGTCTCTTACGGTCCTCTTGGTGTATATGTTTAATAAAACCAATGGAAAATTCACACTTGTCTTACTTTTCCGATGACAAATATGTTCGATCGCAAAATATATATTTTTTGATTTAAATATATGAGTAAAATCTTCCATTAGTGATCAATACAAACTATAGGATTAAATTAAGAATCAAACTCTTCACTTGTAACACATTTCAATGAATTCTTCAGCTATTATAATTACAAAATTGTAACGCTTGATATATTATGAACAATAGTAGGGAGACCAATTTGAAATCATTTTCAAAATTTCCTCAACTTGAGCTATTTTTAAATCAGAATTGGGGCTCCATGATGAAGGAAAAATAATTACTTCAATCAAACAGAATATTTTCTTGAAGCATGGAAAAATTTTAAATACCCCAACATAGAACAATAAAAATCAAAATGTTTTAGTCAATTAGATATTGATCAGATTGTTAAGTCATAGCTTATCAGGAAAGTAATCGATACCTTAATATTTGTAAATGCATGTTTGCATTAAAAATGGTTCCGGTTTTAATCTGTGAAATTAAATAACGCAAACGCAGAAATAATTGAATCTTCATGGCGGATACTATTTTAGCTACAGACGTTAATTGGTCTATCATTGCAATTGGAATTATTACTTGTAAATCCCTAAAGTCAAAGAAAAATTAACAAAGCCAAAAAAAAAAAAAAATAGACCGATATTCACATTGAATTTATTGCTGTCTCCTAATTGGATTCATCAACAGCACTTAATAAATCAAACTGACATTTATTTGTCTATTTTCATCGTTTGTAAGCCTAAAATAATCGGATTATATCCTCAATGATAATTAGGTTAACAGATGGCGACTGGACAAAAGGGATAAAAAAAAGCAAACATGGATTATCTCAAACCATAACAAACATCACGAGATTGAATAAAATAATTAAGTAAGTAATGCATATCATATTTCAAAGGGAAACCTCAACTGGTTTATAATTTTAATGTCTCTTGGCTATAGAACAATTCCGACTGGGCAGTCCGTTCGATACTCACTAGGTGCCCCATATTTTCGGCCAGCATCTAAGCTGCGCTGAGAAAATCGTCATGTTTCAAAGCATCGACGAGACAAGATCGGCCAAATCTCGATCCATGTTCCTCGACCGGATGGAATGGCCAGCGAGTCTATTCGCGTTGACTATTATTCGATAGTTGTCAGTTCAATCCTCACTTTATGCCACATAAACCATCCAGACTAAATATCCTCCAAAATGAGTAGAAGATTCAGAAACTCAAGCAAGCAAATGTAATTACAATCAATGCATAAAAAGGGTTTTTTCCTTTCTACATTATCTTTCAAGGAATAATTTCAGATCCTTAGAAAAACATGCGGAAAAAATTCCCCTTGGAAAAAAAAAATCCGACTTCATTTTTTAATTCCCGATTCGTTGAGAAAGGACAGAAGTGTGTCCGAAAATTCCGGTCATTAACATCTTTCCCATTATGCAACCAACTGATCAAAACGCCTAGTAATATATAATAAATATTTTTCTCTTATCTATCTATATAAAACTTAAAGTCTGTGCTTGTGTGAGTTCTTACGGCCTTGTACGGTGCATAACGTCCGGTGCATAATGATCTACAGGTTGTTTATAGAGTAAGCAATTTTATTTTAACTTTCTCCAGACAATTTTTTTATTAAAATATTTTTAATTTAAAGACAGACATAAACAGATCCTGCTTTGCTGTTTCGTCCAATTTTTTGTAATTTTTTATATTTCAGCTTTCTATGAACAAACAATATTTTAAATATTTAAGTCTTTTCCGTTAATCTGATTTTAAAAATATTTAAACTGAATAAGATTTAAAAATAAGCGTTGTTTACATAGTAAGTATTTTTATTTTAACTTTCTTCATTTAATTTTTTTAATTAAAATATTTTTAAGTTAAAGACAGACACAAAGAGATGCCGCTTTGCTGTTTCGTCCAGTTTTTTGTAGAGTAAATATCTATATTTCAGCTTTCTTTGAACAAAAGATATTTTAAATATTTAAGATATTTTAAATGTTTAAGATATTAATATTTAATTTTTTTTATTTAATCTGATTTTAAAAAAATATTTTAAGTGAATAAGATTTAAAATTATGAGTTCTTTATAGAGTGAGTATTTTTAATTAAACATTCTTCAAATAATTGTTTTAATTAAAATAGTTTAAAATTAGAGACAAACACAAATAGATCATGTTTTGCTGTTTCGTCAAGTTTTTTTCTGGAGTGATTATTCATATTTCATCATTCTTGAAACAAATGACATTTTAAATATTTAAAAAAAAAGGGAAAATATTTTTCAAGGGAAAATATTTTTCAAGGGAAAATTTTTTTTTTTTGGACACCGTGACGAAAGTTATGAGTTTGAAATTTTCATTTATTAAATTTGCCATATAAATATATATATATATATATATATATATATATATATATATATATATATATATATATATATATCTTTGTGTGTTTGTTTACATGTGTAATTTTGTGTGTGTGGAACAATAAACTAAAGTGAAAATATTTATAAATGATTCTTTTTTGCCCTCGTAACATTTAATGTTTGGCAACTTCAGGTTGGAATGAAAGACATAACTGCATGTGAAAGAAAAATACGTTGCTTAAATTCTTAAATTAAAAAGACAACAATTAAATTATCTTAACTGATGCGACTATCAGTGACAGAAGTCATTTTCAGCCTTTTGTTTTATATATATATATATATATATATATATATATATATATATATTTATATATATATATATATATATATGGGGATTTTACCATTTTATCTTTTTACTTTCTTTGGCATTCTATCTTTCTGATTATTTTATGCAGATTCGCTCATCGTCTTTTTAAAAAATACTAGGATGTTTTCTATAAATATCCAGCCGGAAATGTGCATAAATTCGAGCTTTAAAATCCATTGCACAAATTTCAAGTGTTTCCAATTTTGTCAATCTCTGGACAGAACATGACTGTTTTAGTCTAATGGTGATTACGAAGGTGAAATGAAAACACTACGAAATGGCTAAAATAATGCTTCCATTCATCTTTCAATAATCTTCTTTAACAGGGACTTAACTCAAAAACGGTGACCTACATGAAGTGCTTTCAAGAGGTAGTCTTTCCTTGGTTCATTTGATGAAATGGAAGACACTAAGTAATGGCATTTGGATATTGCACCATGCCATACAAATATTTTTATATTAGTTTAAAATATATCATAACAATTTCTGCGACCATACCACACCTTACATATCAACATATAACTCCCCAGAGATACCTCTTGAATATTACTATGTGGAATTTCCAGCGTAAAACAACAAAACTCTCATTTTACTATGAATTTATAAAATATATGATATATCTATTATCACCAATCAGAAAACAAAAGAAATTTTTCAGATGAGTTGCAGCTATTATTCCCTGAATTGTTTCAGAATTTAGATTTATCAAGCCATAATGGCGATTTTATTAAATAAATATGTATTTATAATATTAATAGATATCTTAAAATATTTAAAATTTAAAATGTATATGTTATTTTCGTTTTGCATAATTTAGACGATAATTCATCAATATTATATATACTATATTTATATATATACACATATACACACATTTATATATATATATATATATATATATATATATATATAATTATTTATTTAAAAATATGATTCAAAATCGCTATATAAGAGGTCTCATGTTTCAAAACAAGAGCCGAAAACTTCAATATAATCCTTTAAATTAAATTGAGTTGAAATTAAAATGGGCTCTGTTCCATCTTCAAGATTTTTTTTGTTGGAATAACGTATATCTGAAATTTACTTGTTTTAAAAATTGAAATCAAAATCACCATGGTAACAGCTAGGGCGAATTGTTTAAATTGGGTAGGCGAGTGTAGGGTGTTAATAATAAGTATCAGTATAGAGATACTTTCAAGGTGTCAAGTCAGGGAAAGGTGGGGTGTAAAAAATGAAACGGAAGATGTATTAAGCTTTCGTCTAGTTTGCTTGTCTATGGAGATTTATTTATTTATTTTATTTTATTTTTTTATGAAAGGGAATTGTGCATATAAAAAAAAAAACTGCCGTAACGTTTGTTTTTTGACGACTTCATAAAGGGTTATCTTTTTTGTAAGGTATTTAAACTATTAATTTGGGCTATGGATTATGAATTATATGTTTGTATGCATTTTTTAGTTAATTATTTCTACTATGAATCTGATGATTGGGCTATTTGTTAAACAAGTTATATAATTTTTTTTTTATTTTTTATTTCAAACCAAAAATCTGATGATGATGTCAAAAAACCGTTAACTCATGTCTATTATTTAATAGATTATTATTATTTAGAAGTTTAATAATGTGCAATTTTTCATGGAGGCATAAAGGGCATGGGTCATCCCAAGTTTTACATATTCTAGCCTTGTCAATAATTTTCCATTTAACTTTTGGTGTCTTATTTGTTTCCTTCAGATGCCAAAAATATTTTGATAGTGAAGTCTGATTTCTTTTTGTTTATATTATTTAAAGGAGCACTTATGCTGCCTCCATCTATCTTTAAAATTATTCTTCGTGGACCCAATGTATATCATATTAGTGCTAGGGCTCTCTGTGGATGAAATAGTACATTGGTATACCACAGATTTAATACAACATTTATTTTCTAATGGGCAGTCTTCTGGGTTTCTACAATTACATAATTTTTCCCTTTTATTGTCTGATTTAAGTGTAGGTTTTTATTAATACTATTTTGGCATGGGGGTTTGTTCAAGATCTTATTATTGTGTTTTTTTATTATACGTTCAAGATTTTCAGAGCAGCTGTAACTCAATTTTAGGGTGTTCTTATTGAATATATTACTAAGCTTACTATTGGTGGGGAAGTGTTTATTAATTAGAGCTAAGAATTTCTGTCCTAGTTTAATACTAATTTTTGGTTGAACGGAGGGGTATACCAAATGATTTTCTTTTCCTGTTTTTTTTTCTATGTCCAGTGCAATTTTCTCTATAGTTAATGTTAGCATTTTTATAACCACACTATTTTTAGGGCAGTGTTATAGAAGCCTATTATGTTTTTGGAATATTTCCTTGTTTGCGGAGTTAATGCTAATTCTATTTTCTATTGATGAGGGTATATGTTTAATTATGGATGGAGGATGGTTTGACTTCGTTTGTATATATAAAGGGTTAGCATTTGGTTTTCTATAAGGTTGGTATGTATTGTCTGGTAAGTCTAGAGTTACGTCGAGGAAGTTAACCCTTTTCAAATTAGAAGAGACTTCACATTATCTTTAAGTTTAGTTTTTAAATTCACTAAATATAATTTTTCTGATTTTTTCTATCTTAAAACTAGTAGAACTCCTCACCACCATGAGCCCGTCATCTCTATACAGTCCGATGTCCTTAATATCAATTTCGCGGTGTGCCGTTAAATTGTACAGTATTAAAGACCAACAAGGTCAGAAGACTCTGCAGAGTCTAATGATCCCATAGTGATGTCAAACAGGTCGTTATTGTTTTTTTATCCATTGGTCCCCATTATGAATGAGGACCGATTTTTTGCGCTGAGGATTATATCCATTTTCTTCCTTTGTTAGGTTAGAATACACAGCAGGGAAATCCAGGGCAGTAATAAATAAATCCTTCGAAATTGATGGGTAGTAATCCACTATATCGAACTGTATATAGGGTGCAATTCCGTTTATCATCAATATAGTTAAACCAATTGATAACATCTTTGGTATTGATCCATAGTTTTAATTCCAGTTGTTTTTTTTATTTGGTAGGTAATTTTTCCAGGATCTTTTGCTGATCTTTCCTATGTCGGGTCGGGTAGGGTTAATTATTCTGGTCGTATATATTTCTAAATATCAGGCTTATGATCCTTAAGAGTTATATAACATTCTTTTTCAGTAAGTTTACCTACTCTATCGCTATTTTTAATTTATCTGTTATTTTTTTACTAGTTTTGTTTATGTTTTCAACCATATTTATGTTGTTTTTTCAAGTTTTTTTATAAGTCCTGGTTAAGTTTTTTTTTAATTAAGTTATTTGTAGTCGTCGACATCCAATTTGTAGAAGTTGCCGGTTTTGTCTGATTTAACTAATATTTTGTCACATTCATTAATGCTTTTAACTATTTGGTTTAGATGTTTTTGGAAGTGGTTTTTATTTTTTTATTTTTTGAAAGGAGATGTTGTTGATAATGTTGAGTAGGTTTTTTTCAAATTCAAATAGTTGTTTGTTGAATGGGGCAAATTTTTTACTTTTTAAAGCCGTAAACTTCTCAAACGTTCTTTATCAGTTGGGTTATTTCAACGAAAATAATTGAATACTTTTCCATCTCATCCTTCTGATTAATTCCTCTGTTTTTGTAAAAAGTTTAACAAAATAATTCCGTTTGTTTGTTAGTGGAATATTTTGAGAGAAATTCGAAATTAATTTTTTCCATATTTTTTAAAGGAGTATTTAAAAAATAAAAGTTTAGAGTGCTCGACCTTAATTATGGAGCCAATAATATGTGAAAATATATAGAAAATAGGAAAAAACTGGTTAAATAAATAGTCAAAAGTTCCTTAGTATTTTTTTATTATTTTTAAAAAAATAGTGCTCGATACAAAAGTAGAGCATAAATATAATAATTTATTTAAAAAATATGATTCCATTGTATATATATATATATATATATATATATATATATATACAACACATTTTTTGGGGTTGAATAAGTGATCTACAGCAAACATTAATTTGTTATTCTCAAAAGGTGGCGAATAAAACCTCGAATAACAATGTTATAATGTATTTTAATGGCATAGAATCAGAATCTTCAATTTAAAATTAGAAATTAATCCATAAGTGATAGTTATGCATATTTTTATATTTTCGAATAGTTGGAAAAGTGTCGAGTACAAGTATCAATTTTTTTGCATTATAATACGGTAGATTTTTACTTTTTAACTCAAACTAGAGGATTCTAAACTGTTCTAAAATATTCTCATTAACTCTATTGCAACATTCAGTTCACAATTGAATGATTCTGCAGTCACTGTTGACTTAAAATAGTTCTAATAATGGCTATATGTAAAAAAATGATTTGGGCTGAAAAAATTTTAATTTTATTAGTTTTATGGAACAATGGAAAAAGCAATTTGAAACATATGAAAGATAGGTTAATTTAATTTTTCAATAATTGGTTTATTTACATCAAGATTTAAAAGACATAATACTGTTGAAAACAAAAGGCAGACTCGATGTTCTCAGGAAGATCAAAGAACTGATTGACACAAAAAAGTTGCAAATAGGTGGAAAAATAAACCCAAATAATATCAGACAAACCTTCAGAATGATCTAGTTTAATTAAAACGATTATATATATATTTACGTATAGATATATATAATTGCAAAATATGCTCCCAAAAAAGACTTTTACCTTCTGAAACGGCATAGGGATGTCAAGTTAAAATTTGCGACAGAGCATAAAAGATGAGGAAAATTTTTATTAGGAATAGTTCTTTGGATAGATAGATATATTTATTGAGTTGTTCGGTCGGCATTTCCCTGAATCGTGTATGGAGGAAAGATGGCGAAGAATACGCGAAAGATTACCATACCAACTATCAAATTTATATTGGGGTATTTTCATGGTTTTTTTGGCTTTCGATGTGAAGGTGTTGGCAAACCAGCAATTATAAACGGTAGAATGAATGCTGAAAAAATGTCAACAAATATATAAGCAAAATATATCGCTTTCTGTAAAAGACAATCTTGAGCTTCCTCCTGACTGGATCTAAAAGCAGGACAATGATATATAAGTATACTGCTAAAAATTTACTTGAAGAAAACAAAAAATTAATATAAAAATAACATTTTGAAGTGGCGAGTTAGTCATGGATTTGAATCCAACTGAGAATTTATATATATTTTATAAAAATAATATTCGTAATATAGGTCAACAAACATCAAAAAACTGAAGACAATTACTCTGGAACAATGGTAAAAAATGTTACAACTAAAGTATTCGAATCGTTAATTAAAAGATTATTCAGGAAGAGATTGGTTTTTGTTGTTAAACTTAAAAAATTTTGCTATAAAATATTAAATGGTGAGAAAAACATGTTAAAAATGAATAAATTATTTTTAAACTTTTAAAAAAATTTAAATATTGCTATATTTTCTTAATATGGAATATTATTTAATTTTATATGCATATATATCTTTAGTATGCAATCTGATATATAGACATATTTGTTTTGTTAATTTAATATATTTACAAAACAAAATATAAAAATATTTTCATGTTTTTTAACTTATTCAACCCCCCTGTATATAGAAATAAAAAAGATACAAGAGGAAAAACTATACTTAGTTGGCACGTTTCATCCTGTGTACTTCATTAATACAATGTAAGATTTGTTATGATGCACGTGTTTATATCAAGAGGCGAGGATATCATTAGGTTTATCAAGGCTTTTAAATGTGATAAATGGTCATGATTTTCATCAAGTGGTTGAAAGGTCAGTCAGAATATGTGGAAGACACAAAGTGCCATAATTCTAAGTTTGGTAAAAATTAAAGTGGGTGAAGTATCATTCAATATTTCTGACCTTTCACCAACGACACTTTTTATTCATTTTTTCTCTTTTACAGATATGCACAATCTGAGAATATTTAAATCTATATACATATATAGAGCCATTTAAATCAGCTTAATCCGAGTAGATCTCTGTTGTTTCTCTATTAGCAGTTATACAGAATTGGGCTATTATTGCTTTTGCTGCTATTGGCAGGTAATAATATGTATGGTTCTGGTTTTAGATTAATTGTCAACACTTGTGAGATTAGCGTTTTCTCAGTATATTCTCTTGTAAGTGAATCATTTTCTTTAATCAAACGTGCAATTTTTACGTCGAAATTATGTTCAGATGTATATCGTCACTTTCTTAGTTTACTGCATATTCCGCCTAGGTACATATATATATATATATATATATATATATATATACTGAAAATGAGATCAGGATATACATTTAATTCGATACCAAAGAGCTGGGAAATATATATTAACAATTTTTTACATGAATTAAGAAATATAAAGAAAAAATACAAAATAAATGTTAATGGCTTCTTAAAATGTCACTCATTTTGTTTCTTTTTAATCACGAGAAAAACTAGCTCAGCGAAAAAAATACTAGGATTTATCATTTAAGCAGGCACGCAAATACACATACACAGATTTCTTTCTTTCGTTTTTAGCGCTGATTTAGCCTAGAAAGGCGAAACGCTTAATAAAATCTTGTTTCAAGAAATCGTTTTTCATTTGTCAAATTATTTAAAAAGTTGCCTGGATTATGTATCCTTTTTAACCACACACATTCACACACACACACACACACACACACACACACACACACACACACACACACACACACACACATATATATATATATATATATATATATATATATATATAATATGCATACATACATAGCATACATACACATATATATATATATATATATATATATATATATATATATATATATATATATATGTGTGTGTGTGTGTGTGTGTGTGTGTGTGTGTGTGTGTGAAAACAAAATTTTATTTTAAATTATAACTCTGGCCGTGTGAAAAAAAAAAGAACAGATAATGAAATTTACAAATAAAAAAAGATATTAAACTGATATTTGGGTAAAAAGAATCAATAATAAAAAGAAAAAAAACATAAAACATTTTAACGGCTTGAAAAAAATCAAACAGCCCCGCAAAAATAAAGAAAAACACGGACAGAATTCCTACGTTGAACGTAAAAGTGCTCAATATACTAATTAGGCCAGAACCTACCTACCTAGATTTCACCTAACGGATCATCGGAGCCAGATTTATACTGATGATGCATTAGGTGTAACCTATATTGATTGGTTCTGGCTCATTAAAAATATATATATATATATATATATATATATATATATATATATATATATATATATATATATATATATATATATATATATATATATATATATATATATATATATATATATATAGAGAAGAGAGAGAGAGAGAGATAAAGGAGAGTGTTGCATATAGCGCGGTGTTATTTTCTGTTTGTTTGTTGACAGAAGGACCGGCTTGCTTTTGTGAGAAAATATTTTGTGTATTGAAATAAAAGAGATGAAGAAATCGCCTTTCTTGGAGAGAATTTATTCGCTAAGACAGCACACTGATAAGCTGTAAATAATAAGCAAATGAAAAGCAGAGAAAGAGGAACGGCATATCAACGGAAACGTAAGAAAACCCGGACTCTGCACGCATGCGCATTCACACATTCACTGTCAGCTGCTTCGCATATGCACGGATTCCGATGATTAGATTTACAAACTAGGTTCGCATACATACATACATACATACATACATACATATATATATATATATATATATATATATATATATATATATATATATATATATATATATATATATAGGGATTTTTTTATTTTTCAACATGCATAACATTATATATTTTTGCTTCTACTGCGTTTATCTACACTGGATCTATTTACGGTAAACGCATTTCTCTCCCATTAATGGTAGAAAAAAAAAAGTTATATAAATGTGGAGAAAAGGCGAATATATATGGAAGATAACCCATGTATATTTCATGTAAAATAATCATCCTTGTCTTAAGGTATACGCAACAATATAACCACGTACCTTTAATAATGTAACATCGTAAGTATTTGGTTTAATGCGCGCCTTTTCCTGCTCCACGTGTTTCTTTACATTTTCTTTTTCTACCGATCGCCTCGAATAGAAATATTGTCGATATAAAATCTTCTAAGATCCCAACCTGCTCAACATTTTTACTGTGATTGAAACAGATTTAGCTCAATGTAATATACGGTAAAGCTAATGGAAAAAAAACAACAAAAAACAAACAAAAAGGTGAATTTTTCTGTGCCATTTCTGAAGCTGAAGAGGCGTCAGAATACTGACCTATAAAATTCAGCTGGTTGGCAGCAGTCAACGACGAGGATATGAATAACTTGGCAAATCTTTCTTTTTTATAACTTCTTTTCTAATACTGAAAACGTTCACCGAGAAAAAACGTCCGTTTTTCTTAGTAAGTAACAGCACAATACAATCCCCAAGATCATTCAAAGAGGAAGGATACTGAATTAAATTGTTGGAGGAACATAAGAATTGAATTTGGAAGTGGAATCCAGTAGGATAAAAATTGATCCTTGATACCAAGAGGTTAAAAATTTTGAGATCTGGAAAGTATTTAATTGAGAATTAGTTCCACAAATTAAGGGTTCTTGGGATGAAATTCTCCGAATATATCTTGCTTGTTATTAACGCAATGGGTTTGGATTGGGATTATTTGTTTCACTGTATGTGACATGGCTGGTCTTAACTGAGATCTGTCCTGGTGGAACTAAAGCATTTATTTTACCCCTATAAATTGCGCATCAAATTCTTCCAAGATGTCCAGGGATATTTCATGCAGGTTGTTGTTATCTGCCGATCAGTTCTGCAATTTACAACTTTTCTTTACATGTTGAACATTTGAAATTATTAAAATCTATTCGTTACGTTACGCTTTTTACCCTCTTTGATGATAAGATTATGAATTTTACGACATTTTATAAAAGGGAATATCGTTTGTTCCCAACTCCGCCGAACGAAATATTTTATGAACCTTACAGCTCAGAGAGTTTCAGCAAATAAAATTTTATATGTCATTAAGTGTTTACATACTGATAAAACATGAAAATCTAAATATTATGAGCACAAGGGAATACTGACAGCTTCTGATCCCAAAAGATTATAAAATGGCATGCTTTAATAATTTTTCGACTGTTTTCAGCCTTATCTCTCAGAATTTTATTTGACGACAGCCAATAATATCAGAGTTTTTTTTCGAAAAATCGAAATCCATATCATCTTTAAATTCCTGTCCGGTAGGGAATACACTTCTAACAGGAAAAAACCCAACTTCCTGCACAATTTGCTCAAGATTCAGGAAAATGGAAAGTGCGTCTGTGTTTAGAAAAATCTCGTTTCCGGCCGTCATAACATGCAATATAAATTAAAGATATTTTATTAAATGATAGCTGTAAATTAAGCAGGTTTATAATTATAAAAATAGAAGCTTTGCACAGAGGCAATCCCATTCTCTGAATTTTGGATAATTTTGCCTAAAATGAATAACTAGAGTACATCTCCGAATGCAAAAGAAGCCGCAGTTATTTTACAAGAGATTTCCATCTTCTATAGGTATATCTTAATGAAGAATAATAGTTACTCACCCTTAGTTCGCATACTAATTTAACCTGGGACCTTGAGATACCTTTTTCGACGTGTTGCCATGCGTTGTCATGTGTGTATTCGTGTTATATAATTGTGTACTAGATGGCATTTTACTTGTACCTATGAGAAGAATATTCTGCACATGGTTATATTTTTTCTCATTCTGATTAGTTTTCGTTACTATTAATATCAGAAACAGATGGTGGGGGGAACCGTTTTAGTCGCCGATAACGCAATAAGGTTTCAAGCAATATGATTATATAGAAAGAATAGCGCTCCTAGATCATTATATATATATATATATATATATATATATATATATATATATATATATGTATGTATGTGTGTGTGCGCGCTCGATTAAACAGTACCGTCAAAAGTCATCTTATATATATATATATATATATATATATATATATATATATATATGTGTGTGTGTGTGTGTGCGTGTGTGCACGCGTGTGTGTGCGTTCGATTAAACAGTACCGTCAAAAGTCTTCGTCATTTTTTAACTATTGTACATTTCTAATAATTGCAAACTTATAAGTGGATTTTTTTTATTATTATTCTAGAGATCAAACTTTGACCACATTTGTCTCATTTTCCCACCTAATTCTCAGGTTTGCAGAGATTTTGCAGGATCGTGGGCGATGCGAAACGTGACCCCCAAATAGCTTTACGAAAACCTTTAGCCGCCTAACCATTCTGGTGTTTTCTTTCATTTTCTGTTCCAGTGCTAAAAGGCAAATATGTTTTTCCTAACAGGATCGATATTTTCCTGTAAATTCCGACTTCGAATTCCTGCATCGTTTTATTATTTGAAATCATGGCGTCAAATTTCAAAAGGAAAGCAGGATGAATTTAATGACGATGGGTAAGAATTTCAACTAGCGAGCAATCGCTAAAAATTATGAATGTCATTAAACTGCATTCCAGAAATCGTCTCAATGCCTTGTAAGCATTTTGAATCGATTAAACTATGAACACCTTCAATGGCTGCTGCATGGGATAACACGAAGACTGATCAGGACAGGGAAATGTTTATTGAAAGTAGACAATATATACAAATGAATAATATGCGTGACTTGTTCCGTGATGTGTTGATAGATACCACTATCCGCATCGTTCATGTATATGGACTGAAGTGTGTTTATTACAAGGAAGAAATCAGTTTTAAAGAGAAGCAATTTGAAGGAAGCATTAAGTTGGTCAAGTTGGTAAGGACTTTGGGATGTAGAAACGTGGGAGAGAATCCTAGTGAGCGGTGAAACTAAACAGTGCTGCATTCTAATACCTGTGTAAATTTATCCAAAACGAAAGCAAAGTTACCCAGGTTACACAAAGATTAGTGAAGTTTTGGATGGTAAACCTGATATTTTAGGGCCGCATAAAAATTGTTGTGTCAAGAAAATTATTTAAAATTGACAATAGCTTGAATAATGCCATTTGTACCCGCATTGAGAGCAATCCAAAAATAAAAGTTGTTGCAAAAGGACACATTGCCCACTGGATAAAAGCGTTGGTTGAATCCAGTGACTAGACGCATCAGTTGTGAGTTCAATCCCCCGTCTTCTGCAGTGGTGAACAAAAGTCAGATATCCGTAAGAGGCATAGCACGTGGAAATAGAACAATCTACCCCGTTAGATGAAATAAACGGTTCAGTTCGAAATTTCAATCACCCGAAGAAGGCCGGAGCCTACAACGTTTGAAACGTCGTGAATATGATGATAGAAGCGAGAACAGAAGTCCGAAAAATGTAAATTTTGTAAATAATTACAATCTTTCATCTCAGTAATATAGACAGCTTTCTTCAAGACGATGTCCATAATGTGTATAATGGATAATATGACAGATAACCAGATGATACTGTCATACAATTGCTTCCCGTGTGGCATCTGGACCCAAGAGGTATATATTTCATCTCCTACATTTCTGTTTTTCTGTATGGTAATGATAATACAATTATTAGCCGTTTCCCCATAAGGAAGTGTTCAACATTCACTGATCGAACAGACAGATCTACCGTCGATTGATATTTAGAAAAATAATGATAGCTCAAGAAAAGAAAAAATTATGAAATAGTTTTCTAAATGTCCACGATCTGTTATAGATCTTTCCATTATTGATGTAGGCTTCCTTCGTCATCCTTTGTTTGAATTAATTTGGTATACCAACATCTTGAGTATGTTATTATTTTCTCTTCGAAATTACATGGACTATCTATTTTACTTGTTGTTGCTACTAAATGTAATCAGGTGATGTGGTTTTTGTTATTTGGCATAGTTTTTGTTTTGTTTCCGTAGCACCAGAGAATGGGATTCCAAGAAGGATGGTCTGCGCAAAGACCCATACGATTAATTCGATCGAAGCCAACTTTAACTCTTGATCTGTGAAAACGGTTGAATACAGCTGACATCCAAGTGATATCTGAACGAATCTGACACCGATCATGACATAGATATTAAATACTCGGCCTGACGAACCTATATGTAAAGATGGCTCCAATTTTAGGTATTTCTTTTTTCTTTTGTGTTTTAATTGCGGTTTGCGACGCTATACTAAACTAATCTTCGTACAGTCTATTCTATGTTCAGTTTCATGTCTCCTGTACGAAATTTGTTATAACTAATCCATGCACCGATGTATATGAAGTGATTATTATTTCCTAATTCCACTTCCTGAATTCAGAGAAGGTACCATCAGTGATTAGCCGTGAAACAGCGAAACAGTTTGAGGGTGACAATATATACATGCTCCTGAAAAAATTATTTCGGTTGAGTGAATTTGTAAACAGTGATTATTAGTGCGACTGATGCAAGTCGCTTCTTTAAATGAATCGAATTCCCCCAGTCACTGGCGTGTTTATCTAACAAAAAAAAAATCACCTTCATCCAATTGCTTAGAGGTACAGTCTTCAACTGATACCAAATCACTCGAGTTTCGATCCTGGCTTGAAACAATCGGATATCTAAACACACAAATGAGCTGTGAAACAGCGGAACAGTCTACTGTATATATATATATATATATATATATATATATATATATATATATATATATATATATATATATATATATATATATATATATATCCACTAGGATGCAAGAGATTATGGAGAAAAAACCAATATGAGAGAAAAACTTTTATGAAGGAGAGACAAAAATAAAATAATAAAATTAAGAAAACAGACGATAACGATTGATATTGTATTTAAATTTTGAAGAGCTAAGTTGACTGAGAAGAAAGAAGCCGGAAGAGTTCCACAAGTGAGAAGTGCGATAACAGCATAGAATTTATGGTTTCCTCTATTCATTTAAACAGTTAATTCATGAGACATTGTATATATATATATATATATATATATATATATATATATATATATATATATATATATATATGTGTGTGTGCTTGCTTCACTCATATTCAAGTAGAACCGCTGTTTTTAATTAAAATATTTTCATCCAGCTACATATCGAATTAAATATTCGAGAATGTTCTCAGAAAAATATGCGTCTAAGGAATATATTTAGATTATAACATTGAAACTACAGATATAAATGACAAGAGAACAAATGCATATTTCTTGTAGATATATACTAATATTTTCTCAATAAATATATCTCGTTTTCTTTTTTCTCAATTACCTGTCCCGCACTTATTCTTTTTTTTTAATTTTTGTGTCTCGGGAGATCATGCCTTCCCACAATTCTCTTTCCTTCGTAGCTCTTAATATTTTTTTTCATCTCTCCTAAAACTTGTTCAGCAATTTATTTACCCAAGCACACTATGTTATGCGTTGTTTCCCTATGTCCCTCAAACTGTACCGTGATGATCAGATTTACCAAGACGTTTTTCCACATTATGTGCCCTAGAAATTGCAACATTCTCGCCTCAATACGTCACTTTTTTGTTTTCATTTTAGGTAAAATTTCGTCGTTGATAACATATTCGTTCCATACTGAATATTAAAAAAGGTAGATTTTACAAACAAATTTTTCATTCATTTTTGAAGTTGGGGTTTGACAATAAATAAAGATGCAAAATATTTTTCCCAAATAATTTACATTTTTTTGAGAAAATGAGCTTAGGTAGAGAATTGGAAAGTTGGAATTTCATTTCGATATTCATTGAAAACCTTATCGCGCAGCCTTACATAATTGAAATATATGCAGCTAGTTGGTTTAAAATTAAAAGGGAAAAAAAGTTCCATAACCAACAAATGTATATCTTCAACATGATCCAGAAAATAAAGCAGCAGTCGATTGAAATTCAAACTTTTGCGTTAAAAGTTTACAGCAGAAAGCTTTCAGCTTGTCAGATTAATTTGGAGGTGATGAAAAAGGCTATGAAAAATTGTCGATTAGATAATTAAATTTATTCATATTTAATTCATTCTTAATTCATCATGCCAATTTACAAGACTACCTTCACTGATTAGCTTTTTTTAATAATATTTTACAATATTTTTACAGTTTTTGCTTATTGAATAGAGTAAAAATGTTACATATTTTGCTTGAATTGATTGATAATTAGAATTCTGGTTTTGATATATTTCCATTCAATGTATCTAATACATTTTGAGGGATCTCATGAGGGCAAATGAAAAAAAAACTATCAGAAGACAAAACGCGTCGGCTAATATAAATTTTCCATTTTTTTTCTTCTTTTTTCATATTTTCCGTCTACATTTTTCACTCTATCTGAAATTTTTACACAAACATATTTAATTTATAATTAGAAAATCATTATCTTGGATTATTAAATAAAGGTTATTCATAAATAAAATGGAAGTAATATCACTAATCCTTTATCGTTTATTCCCATATTTGAGGAGGACTCTAGTTTTGGAACATCATAAGTCGATAGTGTACAGAAATTGAACTAGACAAAGATCGTCCGCGGAGACAGTTATTTAAGTGGGGTGATGTTTCAATCGGACTTATGTTCTATGTTACTTGATAGAATCAGCGGACAACAAGGAAGCAAATATATGGAACTTTCATAGATTTGATTCCTATTTATTGGCTTTCTCTGTCAGCAACCCAATAAATTGCTAAATATGTTGCGGCTTTCACTGACCCAGAAAAGGTTGATCAGACATAACCAAACAAAAAATAAAAAATCAACCAGGCAATCCCTCGAAAGAGATCGCCTTGTGACTGCCAGAAAACGATGTTTCAGAAACAAAAAAAAAGAGTTCTAAACAGCTATGTAATATAAAAAT
>CAHIKZ030001862.1:515000-565000 GCA_903632075.3 Acanthosepion pharaonis
GAAGATGACGATTGACGTTGCATTTAAATTTTTGAAGATTGTAATTATCAAGGAGGTGCTGAAACGGAAGGGAATTCCACGGTCGGGAAGTGCGAGAAAAGAAACTTTTGGAGTAGAGGTGGTGGTTAAATTTACATAATTCTAGAGTAAATGTGTGGGACCTAGATCACATTCTAGTAGCACGCTTAAATATACGTAGTCCGAGTACCAAGGGACAAATCTCACCAAAGCAGTTTGCTAATTCAGGATCTATTACATTGCAGATCCTTCTTCGAGATGAGTAGAAGGAACACTTGACTAGATATGATAGAGACTGATTCTGACGAGAAAAACCGTTTGGTACGACACAGTGAACCAACTTCCCTTGCAGTAGATGCAGCTATTCGTTCTATATCGGCGTTCCAATTCAAGACATTTGAGAACCTGAGGACAACAAAACGCCATGTGTTGGTCTACATGACTCTAACTTCTACCTTGTTGAAGGTGGACAGGAATGTTTCTCTATGCTGTTTAAATGAGAGCAGTTTCGTTTTGGAAGCATAGAAATTTACGAATCACTCCCTGATCCAGATAAACTCAGATTGGAGGCCAATTTCAAGAGAAATGGCAGGGTTGACATTGTTGACTCTGTCAGATTTGCTATTGAGAGAGTACATCTGGTATTAACATCCCCCAAACCCGATTACAGAGAGAAGAACCGTGACAATTTTATGGGAATTTACTTTACACACAGACAGAACAATCCTAGCTAATCGCCCTGTCATCGAAATCAAAGACAAGAACAGAATTTTCAACATTATTCATTATGAAGTCCTTCAGAATGTAATGTATCACTGAAGATTTGGATAAAAATCATCAATAATATACAAGGATCTTGAAATTGAAATCTCAAAACTGTTTCTTTATATATATATATATATATATATATATATATATATATATATATATATATATATAGATAAAACCTAGTGAGCCAGACAAACCTATGAGGTTTCACCTAAACGGATCGTCAGGGAAAGTTTGTCTGGCTCACTAGGTGTATCTAGGTCTGCTCTACGGTTGTATTGAGCTCTTTTTGTTAGTTAGTTGTTACTCGTATCGGGTTTTTTTTCTTTGGGCTTCAGACCTGCATCTGTGCGATTTTTTGTCGGCAGAAGTCCATGTTTGTAGCTCTTTTCTTTTTTAAAACCTTTTTTCCTCGAGATTGATTTGATTAGCAAATCAAAATTTGAGGGTTTTTCAAAACGAGTCTAGTTATCTAGTTTTCTATATATATATATATATATATATATATATATATATATATATATATATATATATATATGATAGTCCCAAATATAAGACAAAACGCCCGTCCAACCTTTCTGCATATAATTATCAAATCCTCATAAAAATAGAAATTATTAAGAGGATTTCATAATTTGTATATCATTGCTTGAACCGGCTTCTAATGGTCAAGTTTGAGCGGCTTGGTGATAGTAGTCTGTGGCTCCTGGGAGCACAGTCCTATGGTTAGAGAGAATCTCAGTTGGGTTCCACCACGGAATATTTGAGCGAGCGGCGCTATATTGAGTCTGATTTGCAACCTCTTCGTCACCGAGGCCCGTTGGAACAGATGGTATGACGTTTGCTTGATAACCTAATTGTCCGGTTTTCAATTCTCGGTAGTGGATGCACTGTCTGATGAGTCCCAAATATCAAACAAAATAATTCAGTGTTTCTGCATTCTGTTGAGTTTTCGCTCAGACTCGATGAATTAGTTAATTATATATATATAAATTAATCCTATCATTAAATGTAAAAATGACTATACAATAATTAGACGTAAAACTCTATTTTTATAAAATTTAAAAATATCATACGGTATCTGTAAATAAATTAAATTCAGCAACAGGCATTAAAAAAATGGCATCATTTCTCCATAAATTTTTATCGGCATGATAACTGAACATTATTTAAATTTTTTGTTTACCATTTTATAATATGACCGCATTTCTATATAGAATCCTTTTGCCTTAATACCGTTGCCCTACAATGCACTCAACCATTTCTTTTTAAATGGAGTCTTTAGCTGACATTTATTCCGATGTAGCATTAACTTCCCAGTGGCCGGTTGCATTCAATGCTTCGTGAACAAAACTAGTTACATTCCACCACCAGAAGAAGGAACTGCAGCCAGTCACGATGAACGGGTGTAACGTTAAAGAGGCACCACGGCTTCAAAGAATATTGGGCCTCAAACTTATATCAATCCTCATGTTTAACTCGTAAATTTGATCCATCCCTAAAAATATAGGTAAAATGTTCGATTCCCTGTACGGCTCTAATATGTACCTGACTCCTTATATTATCCTCTAATTGTATAAGAGCGAGATCAGTGCGAAAATGGAGAATTCTGGTCATATTTGGGTGGGAATATCCAATTCCTCACCTGCCAGGCTTGATAGATTTCAAAAACGTCCCAAAGTCCATGTAGGTGGTCGACGAATTATTTTCGACCATCCAACCTTACTCACTCAGGCGGAATGTGGCGAGACTTTCACTGCACTATCGATACTTCCAGGGAGATGGCCCCGACGAACTACATCTCTTGCTTTCGCCAGATATATACCTTCATGGCTAGGACCCGCCATGCCACGTACATTGTAGCAAACAAATCCAATTCTCTCCGTATTCTATCGGTGAAAATTAATTTTCACTCGAAAAAAATCTTCCTGCGAACTACTGTTTTGTAGAATAGACTCCTAAGAGGATGTTTCTCCGATCACTACAATATCGTCCAAGTCTAGATTTAAATGTTATCTATCCCTCCTATCCTCATAAACTTAATGCTGTGTGCCTCAATCATTTTAAACAACGGCACACCTAAGAGGAAATGAAAATATCATGGCACTTTTAGCAATTTTTTTTTTAAATTTAAATTTTATGAAATAAAACCATCGTTTAAAAATAATACAAAAACCATTCATCCTTCTGAGCAGTATTATGCTCAGGCACTTTTTTTCGTTTTCTTTAAGACAAAATGTTTTGTCCGACCGATTCTACGGTGATTCTCAAGTGTACAAAAACAATGAGAATAGTTTTCCATCATTTTGATATACATCACACAAATGCGCTGGTTTGATATTTTTAAGTCAGTTGAGAATACAAATTTTTTGACAGTTCGGGTTTTTGAGCATTGACCACCTCGCTTTTTAACTAGGAATCATATTTCAAGCGACAGCGCGCATCACATCGGCACACTACGTTTGACCTTCTTTGCATTGCGTTGGTTCAACGTAATTTGCTGCTAGGATGAACGCTGACCAAAGATGGCGGGTTCGCCGAGGCGAGGTGGTATGATTTTGGAAGACCTGACTATAATGTGAACAAGTTAATCTGGTGTGTACGCTCACTATTTATGTTCATATTGACTGCATTTTACTGTAGGAATGTGGAGGTTATTTTCTTTATGGATTGCATTTATGAAAAAATGCTGTCGAATGGATCAGCTGAAAAGCTGATAAAAGAAATCCCCGAGAACATCGAGTTGCCACATCTGAATTATCTTTCCTAGAGAGATATATTTATTGGAACGTCGAAATGAATAGTTATTACAGGAGATATATAAGTTTATAGATAGTTACATTCGTGTAAGTTATAAATTATGTATTTCATTAAACTAGAGATTTATTTTAGGATTAAATATTTCTAACAAGGAATCTTTGATTTAACTCTTTATAAAAAAACTTACAAGTTATCTCAAAATGTGTAAAAGCAAGGAATCTAATGACGATATCAGCGTATTCTATAGTAAATCATTGATTCAACGGAAATATAAATCCATCCTTTCTAAGATATTTTCTTGCTTTCATAAAATGATCAATTTTAATAGGATAAATGCCTATTCAAAAGAGAATATATCATATTCAAATGAAAATACGAAAATATATTCCATCTGTGCTACCTACAACCACATCGTGACACAAATAAAAACTAAATTAAAATACCCTGAACTGAATTTATTCTTGAAAACAAACAGAAACAATTTAAAACACACGAAAATAAGTACAAAACTAAATACATAAATAATTTAAATAAATAACAGCATACTTGAAAATACTAAAATATATGGATTTAAATATGAGATTGGCTGGTTATGATACTACATAAACTTAGTCTGTTTAAATACACATTTACTCCAGAGTACTCAGTTTAAATATCTGATCGGGAGGACATCACCAGAAATAATCTTGCATTAGTTTGAAGCAAGGCGATCCATAACTGTCAACCATTCAGTTGGGGCCTACGACTGAGACCGGGTATGTGGAGATCTAAATTGCTACTAAATAACAATCCCGGAGAATATTTTTAGTAGGAAACTTGTTAGTAATGTCTCGCAATTAGTAAATAAAGAACTATATATATAATATTAGAAATCGGCTTAAAATTATTGACTTATTTTCATAAATGACAATGTGCAAAGAAAGAACGAAATAACCTCCTCAATCATAAAATAACTAAATGCACAAAAAATACTTTATTTGCCATACATTAGACAGTTTTAAATAATATCGCAAAATAATGAGTTAATTGGTTTAAGCTAAGTGATTACAGAAAATACAAAGTTGTATAATAAAATCGGAAAGCAATTTCTTCGATTTACAAAATTGTGCATCAAAAAAATATTTGAAAATACTTTTAAAAATTGTGGTTTTCAGACAAAGAATAATTTTGATAATCCTTCCCAAATTTATTGTTATTTGTTTCACAGAATATGAAGAGACTGTTTATTTCGCTATGATACAATAGTAGTTACTAACTAAGTTACTAAAATCAATTTATATTAACAAGAACACAAAACTAATGTACGGGGTATTTTGTGGAGCTAAGTAATCAAATATATGTAAAAAGGTGAGGAACTGAAAATGAAAAATATCTGAGAAATATTTCCCTGAATGAATAAGAAATATATATATATATATATATATATATATATATATATATATATATATATATATATTTTACAATAATGTTTGAAAAATATATTTGACTATGTAATCCCGTGCTCTCTTTTCACATGGAAATGTTACATATCAGAAGGTAATGAACATTTTTGTCAACTAAATTCTGTAAGTCTTCAGTTTAACAACACCCAACATAATAAAACAGGAAAGACGCCAACTGAACAGTGGTATCCAGTTGAATCTTTAAATGACCACGATCTATTTGCATTTCCATATGTTTGAAAAAAATATTTCCTCTTCTGTGGGACAATCCCTTCTTCTAAAATAGCCTGCTATATACAAAATTGTCATTTTAATATGATTAGAGATCATGGTTTCAATGTTTGTTATCAAATTTCATCCAGAAAATATCCATATTTTGAGCAATTATGAGCCTGGATCATTGTATTTTTGACATGAACTTTTAATTTAATAAGTAGTTTGTTTTTTTTCAATGTGAAATTTTTCAATAACATTTGGAACTGTTATAAAATAGGCACCTCCAGAACATTGTCTTAATTTTCCAAATTTATTTTCTAAACTGGTCAAGCAAAATACAATTAAACCAAACTGTTTAGCAAATATCTGCAAACATCAATTAAGCCATTGCATGTATGTTCAATGGTTAAACTAATATTTCTTGTTAATGATGTCATTATTTTTCCTTACTTTCCTTTCATTCTATTCTCTCATTTTCCAAAAATTAGAAAGAAATAACAATATTCAGATTTTTCAATGAAATTGAATGGATATAATTTAATAGCAGCCAAAGTATGATCACAAAAATATTTTAAACAATGGGAAACCTTTTTTTTTTTTTTGCTCAACGGGTTTTGGGTAAACTGCTACATCAATCAGAGTTTTTCCATACTGAAAAAGACTCTTTACAATTTTCCATTCTGCACTCATTTTTTGACCTTCAGAACGAAACAGTAATTCAGGAGAGGTTGGTAATCCATTAATTCCGAAAATTTTCAAAAGGTAGACATAATCAAAAATAGGTACAAACCATTGCAATTACTTACTTGGCCGTTTAAATATTTAATACGATCAACAACATAGAAATAAGTTTATATAAAAAGTTGCATCTAATTTTGCAAAAGGGATCATTTTAAGCAAATATTTTAGTCCATCATTTAAACATCTTACCATGGTGCCCAATACTGTGCTTGATAATTCCTCAGAATTTTCTGCTAAACCAAATAAATCCCCTCCATGATTTAGCAGAGAAACGTTTACCTTCACTTCATTCCCTAAAGAATACATGTTTTCTGATTTTCAGAAATCTTGCGAAAATATCAAGAAATCAAAGACATCCAATTTTGAAACTTTAATGTCAAAGCTGCAAATATTCTGACATTGAAAAACTTAAAATTAAAATGAAGTCTGTTATATAATGACCGAAATGTAGCATAGTACTCGAATGCCCTGATAAGAATATCAGAATCATAAAGTTTTGTTCCAATTCTTTGTGGTGACAACATTAATATATTCTTTTAAATTTCGTTCTTACTATCAGTTTCTAAGTTAATAAAATCAAAAGTTGCTTCCCAGATTTGTGACAAGTGCTGAAACATTTAAATTCGAATTCTTGAAAGAGAAGAAAAAAACATGTCGTATATTTACCAGCATGGTAACATTCGAATCTCGAATCTTCAAAAGTTTTAATAAAAAATATTGGAATACCTCCTGTGAAAAAAAATCAGTAGACTGTATGAAGAAATGATTGTTTGATTTATAAGCAGCTGAAACAAAATCCAGTCGATTTATGCTGTAAAAAAATTTCTCAAAAATGAGGATAACCTAATTTTGAAGAATTTCACTTACTATATATTTAACATTTCCCCCCACGAGGAATATATGTACCACAAGTCCGAGTTTAACATGGGTTTATCCGAGCCAGTAGAGTCGGCCAAAAATATTCCCTTTGAACCCTCATAAGCGGCTTCGAGATCTGTCTACTTCCCCAGGCTAAATTTCGCCCTTCGGCAAAGCTTCGTCCGGAATCCTCTCTGCCAAAGCAGAGAGTTCGACAGAAGTCGCAGACCGTCAGAGATTGCGTGTCGACTACAACTTAACATTTTCATCTAATACTTCGTCATATTTATAACCTTAGCATGGTTATTTACAAATCGAAATTGCGAGAAAAATTGATTCTCTATTCATTCAAACGTGAAAAAAACGTTAATTTTCAGTTTTTTTCTGGTTCTAATGAATATTTACATATGATGGCATTATATAATCAAGAAAAGGGAAATCAGATTCCCAGATACTAATCGCCGAACTGGTTCAAAACACTATGAAAATAAAAAAAAATAATATTATATATATTATTTATAATAAAAATACCAGCAATATATTTTTGGATAAAGATTTGCAAGCAACATATTTGACTCATGACAAGACACTCCTTACAAAAATACGTCAATGAGGGCTGATCTTCAAACTAATTTGTTACAAACATTGCATATTCTATTCATACGAACTTATGCAAGAAATCTTGTCGGTATTAAATAATCCATTGAGTTAAATATTCCGTTATAAAAAAAACAAACAAAAAAAAAACAGACAAAAAACAATCGAGAAAAACCTACTTGTAAATTAAGATAAAATCATACTGACTCTTTGTAAAAATTTGGTACTACGAACATCAAGTTAACATATATATATATATATATATATATATATATATATATATATATATATATATATATATATATATATATATATATATATATATATATTGAAAAATAAAAGATATTAAAAAATTAAAATCTTCAGAAACACTGAGTTGTAGATTAATATTCTTTCGTTATTATTATTATTATTTCATTGAGATTCCTCGACTAGTTTCGACAAAAATGGCCTTCGTCAGGAGAAGAAATTTTTGTGCTTGCTGATAGCAGTAAACTACAGACATGTATGTCTTGATGGAGAAAATTAACTTTTGTCTGTAGTTTTAATTTTGTTTTTCTAGGCGGAAATGTTGTTCTACAGGTAATAATAATAATAATAATAATAATAATAATAATAATAATTATATATATATATATATATATATATGTGCACAATTGGAATCACTGATGTACGTGTGTGTGTGTGTGTGTGTGTGTGTGTGTGTGTGTGTAATTTATTCGAAAATTATAACATAAATATAAAGTCACTACAAAAATAGCCATTTTGTTTCAACATTTCTGGTGTCTTATCAAGAGAAGGTGTTGAAAGACCATCAATTGATAAATCACTAGACGGGCTATTTTTGTACTGATTTTATATCATATTTATGCTATAATTTCCTAATAAATGATATTTGCTCCACTTTATATTGGGTACTCTTTTAAGCATAGTATTTTTGGTTATTGGAATTTATTCCGTATACACTAAACCTAAAATTAGCCATATATATATATATATATATATATATATATATATATATGTGTGTGTGTGTGTGTGTGTGTGTGTGTGTGTGTGTGTGTGTATATATCTTCCTCATTATATATTTATTATATTTAGGTTAGTATTCATAGTTACCATTTTATAACTCCTTTCATTGATCCGTTTGGCGCCATTCTGCCGTCATTCTTATCTGACTTTCCATTAAACTAGATGATTAATTCTTTGATATTTCTTTCTTCATTGTTTGTTTGATTTTCTTTCACTTTCTTATTTGCCCATTAGAATTTCAACCCCTGACGTTCTATTTCTATTAGAGGACAAACCTTCCGGTAAATAAATAAATTTTTTTAAATTAATTTGATTTCTTTAAATTTTATTTAAAGTTCGACAACGATTTTCTTCTCGTTTTAAAACCGTTTTTTTGTCTTTATTATTTCAATGCATCTTTTTATAAAGCCATTTCTTCCTTTTAATTAGCTTTCATTTGTTTTCAAATATCCCTAACATACGACCTTCAAGTTTAAATATAAAAATTGTTTGTGTATTTTTCCAGTACTTCCGCATGTGAAATGATTTTGAACCTCGAGTATCATTTTGAATAAAATTCTCGATCTAGAAAAAAACAAAAATGCATGAGGATTTTCTTTAATATACAATTTATTGTATGTTGAGACCAAATCAATTTAAACCTCCGATTTTACAGAAAGCATACACAGTATTCTGTTTCCGTATCATGTCAGACAATTGAATACACCCAGTACTATGTCTAAAACATTGAAGAAACCAACTGAAACTATAGGTTTATATATATATATATATATATATATATATATATATATATATATATATAAAGAGCCAAGAGAAAGAGAGAGAGAGACCAAATAGATGTGTGAATAAAGTAGATAGGAAGTTAATAAAATAAGGACAAATGAAAAAAAAATTTTATGTTCGGAATTGAGAACAGGTTCTCGGATCGTTGTTAAACGCCAGGATTGTCATGAAAATTCGAAAATTAAAAACTTTCTCTCCGTTCTTCATTTCTGTCATTTGTTTTAATAATTATATTAAATAAATGTTTATCGTAATGATTATATGAAATGACATTTACATTAGCCAATTTATTCCTGTTCGGGCTAGCCTACCTATTTATTTTACATATTTAAGCAGCATACATGGACACTATTATCTAATTAAATATATATATATATATATATATATATATATATATATATATATATTACAATATATGTATGTGTGTGTGTGTGTGTGTGAATGTGTGTGTGATAAACCAGACATATAATTCCCATATATAAAGAATAATTTAAGGTTGTTATACAAAAGTTTATAATATATTTATTTACAAACTTGATGGAGACATAAAGAAAAGAAATCTGAATAACAGAAATATATACGTAAAACTTATATTTACAAAAAATTAAATCTTACATTCTCTCCAAACACATTCTCTCATGCGTATGCGTAGTTGTATTAACATTAATATTACTTTAGTCCTATGATATCTTAAATGATACACGAAATGTCGAATTTTCACAGGATATATATATATATATATATATATATATATATATATATAAATATATATTTATATAAGCCAATGCACAAATACGTTTCTAGGTTGCCAAAATACCTATGCACCTACTAAGAAATATATATTTGGCTCTTGATTAAACAAAGGGCTACAGATTTATTCATTTTTTTAAAAGACAACCTTTAATTCTCCATGAATTTGTATAGACATTTTCTCATAATTTTCCATCACCCGGAATATTATCTGAAGTTTGAGCGCTGTGAGGATTCTGTTATTTTCAACACAGAACAGTGTTGGTTTTCTATACGCAATATCATGTCAATGTAAGATGAAACGAGAAAGAGATAAATGAGACTTGTTTTGCAATTACAGATTGTTAGTCTTATACGTTTCAAATGAAATATTACAAATAACGATTCAAGCAATAAGGGTAACTGCCAGTATCTGAAAATGAGATAGTAAGATATCTGCTAGATGGAGACCCCATTGCCACTCACCTAAGTTCACCAGCACGACATTTTAATGTGGAATTATTTCTGCCGTATTCCTTAGAATAAAATTCCTACCTGAGACAGTCTAAAAATTAAACATAAATTTAAATAAACAAAGGAAGTTTTTCTTACATTTGTCTTCGAATATTCGTAATTACCTGTAAAAATTGCGAATATTTCTTCTGACAATATTGGTTACCGATAGACAGGAACATTTTTTTTTATTTCTAACACGATCACACAGATGATTCCAATATTCTCTGCAAGATCAAGGTCACGTCAATTACCTTCCAAATCCATTTTTCAGAAAAGGCATATCCTGAATACGTTACACGCAATATATATTTTTACAAGCAAATTAACCGCCATGCTCCACAGAATGAGCAACTATCGATTTCTCTACGCAGCTCGCTTGTTGTGCCAGGAAAAGGTTATAAAAAACATGCAAATTATTGTCAATACCGTTCAGTTTCTTTAAGTGTATCAGGCAGATATGTTCACATGGGAGCACCCAACCGTGAAACAGTCGATTTTATTATCTGAAACTTTTTTATTTACATATGGGTTATTCGCAAATATATCATGTTCATCTTGCATACACTTATAAAATTTCATGGCAACAATTTCCTCTTTTTTCGTTGTAATAAATATGGCTCTTTCAAATATATACATCTATACATGTAAATTCGTAAATTCATTCACAAACACACACACACATATATATTTGACAACGTTGTAATAAATATGGCGTCAAGATGAGGACAATAGCCCGAATATATATATATATATATATATATATATATAAAAATATGTGTGTGTGTCTATTGTGTGTAAAATTTGTAATGAAATTCATAGAAAAGTTCAAGTAATTAAATAAAACAACATAAATGTTATATCTTACTATAAAATGATATATGTTAATAAATCACACACTGTAAAACTGACCACAATTTCATTTAAAAAAATGAAATCTTCAGCTACTGAGTATGCACTGACTCTTGTTTTAAATATTATTTTGAAAATATATATATATATATATATATATATATATATATATATATATATATATATATATATATATATATATATATATATATATTTAAAAAAATTGATTTAAAATATTTTTATTTGACATTAAATCTACCATGTTTCAAAAATTACCATATGAACTTAAAAAAATAAATTTTTTTTATCATGAATTATTAATATCATACTATTTTATTTTCTTTTACAGTAGTGGGTTATCAACTAATAATCATATATTTTTTATATAATGAAAGGGATCTAATTTAACCTAATTAAATACTATTACTAAATAAAATAATAATATCATAATAAATGATAATTTGATAATAAATAAATATATATAATGAAATAAATCCTAAAAATGCATGTCGTCTGGATTTTTTTTAAAATATAACGGCAAAAAATTTATATATATATATATATATATATATATATATATATATATATATATAATGTCAACAAATGACGTCACTACATTTAAAAAATGTTTACATTTAATGGCAGAAAATATACTATATTTCTTTTTAAAACAAGTTATATTAATGTGCGTGGGAAAATTCATGGAAGATTGATAACAAGTATGTACATTAAATTCGTCACTTGCCAACCGGAAGATAAATATTATTTACGTAAAATTTATGACAATGAAGGCTAAATGACGGTTCCGATTATAGGATTTTTATTTTCGAATATTTTGTATAAAGGGTTAATATTTTCTATGAAAATACAAAGGACATTCAGGCCATTAAATGTTATACATCTACTGTTTTTATAAATTTCATTTTACTGTAAATTTTATTAAATTCTTTTAAAGAATGTTGAACACTTTAATCTTGTATGATCAGCAGTTTGAACCACCCAGTAATTTCAAGCCGTTCATGGTTAGAATCCCATTTATTTCCGTCTATCCAGTTTAAATATAAAAATATAAAATAGTCCATCATTGTTCATCTTTTTCAAGTATTTTTAAAATAAGTAAACCTGTTTAAATACTTGACTGGAGTAAGTAAAATTATTTTCCATATCACTATAAGGCCACGATATTACAAGTAAAATATTTTAAAATTTTTATTTAAATATTACTTTTCTCTTTCTTTTTTACAATCACTCCTCTAATTACTTTCTCGTTTAATAAAATTTTAAATATTATATATATATATATATATATATATATATATATATATATATATATATATATATATATATATATATATATATATATATATATATATATTTATTTTATGAATATATATATAATATATATATATATATATATATGAATAATATTTTTATAGAATAATAATATATTTTAGTAATGGACATAAAAAACATGAATCGCATTAATACTTCTGATTAATTTGTGTGATTATTCTTTTATGTAAATCATATGCTGCCTAATGTTTTATGTTTATTAAAACTATCGATCCGCAGTACATAAAAAATTCCTATAAAAAATTACTACTAAGACATTACACTATATTATTGAACTATATACTTAGTTCATGACATAAAACTGAATACACTTGTAAAAATAGAATACGTGGATTTAACACATCACAAGAAATATTTAAATAAAATTCTCACTTAAAAATTTTGAAAAACTTAGCGTTCGTCTTTGCACGTTCCGATATCTTACAACCGTCAATAATAGCAGATATTCAAAAAACATCTTTCGGTCGACATACAGGTATATCGTCTCAAGTTTTTGATTTTATAAGGAAAAAAAAAAACACATGCCTGATGATGGATGGAAGACTGTCCGTAAGTACTAGCATTTTAACATCAAATAAACTGAAAAACTACAGACAACAAGTTTTTCTTCAAGGATCAAAACTCGCACTATGGATGAACAGGATTTTAATGTATATATTATGTTTTCTAGCGATGGATGTCTCCAATAATCGCATTGATACTTCTGATTAATTCTATGTGTGATTATTCTATATATATATATATATATATATATATATATATATATATATATATGTAGTGCGATATATAAATTGTCGCCAAATTTAAAATAATGTTCACATCTCACTTTAACGGATATACCTAGCAATTTTACAGAAAAAATATCTTTAAATACTTAAAACTTGTATAGATCTCGTTTGTGACCGGTTAAAGTCTCGTCTCGCAGCTTATGGTTTTTGTACCTGCTTTTTGGAATTCTTTTTTTTTTTTTTTGATTCCATATAATATTGGTCTTCACTTCTTGACAAAAACATACACACAAACCTAAACACATAGATGCACTCATTGCTTAAAGAGGAAAAATAATTTATGAACAAGAATAACCTGTCTGAAAATGTCGCTCAGAGACTTTTTTGGGACCACCACTAATTTGGACACACCCGATCAAAAAGAAGAAACATCAAAGTCTGCAGAAAATAATGATTTGGATTCTGATAAAACTAGAAAATGACCAAGAAAAAGCAAGTATGAAAGCGGAAAACAGCGAAAATCTTAACAATAACCAAAGTAAGAATTAAAAGAATGACAATGTTCAGACTGGGGAACCTACCTCTTGCTGAAAATCACCCCCTAAATGTATGATCAATATCACGGAATTTTAGAGCGATCAAATTGTGACGCATAACTTAAAAAGTAAGTGGACGACCCCCAAGAATTTGAAAAGAATTCGTCAGGTTTCTGGTCGACAATCGTGCGCGCAAATTTGTCTATCCGAGAAATACTCAAGCCATAAGAGGGCCTAGGGTTAAACCTCAAAGAATAATTAAGGGATCGGGCTTTTATTCGTGGAACATACTGCTACCCACGCTCGATGACTGCGTAAAGGCAGCCATATATGATCTGATCAGAAATGATCCGATCTTGAAAACCTAGTACGATGACAGGTGTAGGACCAAATGGCATTGTTGGAGGTTCCTCCTCAGGTTATCAGTGAGCATCTAGCCGGCTTCATGAACAAATGCTGGGTACTACTTATGATAACTGAAACGTGGGATTGAGTTTTGAGTTTTGACTAGTTTGGACTCTGAGCATCTGAGGTATTATGGTGGCTATAGTAATAATGTTAAGTAAGAATGCGTTGTTTTCTGCAAGGGTTATTGTGGTATATTTGGGTCAGTGATTGTGGTTAGCTAAGTGAAAGTATATGATAGATGACGGCTATTCTCGCCCATCCTCCATTTCCGGCCTTGTGCCATATTTGTACATATTCTTACCGTTAAGCAAATTCGTCTTATCGCAATTAGTTCTACTAAATCCTCCTTTTTCAAGTTGGTGAATGCTGACATAATACTTACCTAGAGTTCATCTTTGGTGTTTTGTTGGCCTCTCGCTCAACTGGACCCCACAAATAATAATCAAATGTTTTCGGCCTTGTGCCATATTTGTACATATTCTTACCGTTAAGCAAATTCGTCTTATCGCAATTAGTTCTACTAAATCCTCCTTTTTCAAGTTTGGTGTTTTGTTGGCCTCTCGCTCAAGTGGACCCCACAAATAATAATCAAATGTTTTCAGTCTGGATAATTTGGCGGCCGGATATAAAGTGGGTTGCGGTCGCAGAAATTGCCTGACATCCATGACTTGCTTCTACTGTTTCTGTGGAAAGTTGCATAGTCCCTTTCCAGACAGTTTTTCCAGTAGCCACCTTCTTGACCCAGGCCAGCCCTAGCTCCTCAACGTACATGTTGTAGACATCCGTTAAGAGTCTGAGGTCGTTTGGGAAGTACAACGGTGAAATAATATCACTATCACTATTGTACTCTCCAAACACCATGATGACTGGATATTTCATCCAAATCTTTCCGAATCGTCTTCATTGTCCGCAGATTTACACTATTTCTGATGTTAGGAAATAAATAGTAATTAATATTATCCGATATTATTGAACTGCTAGTATGTTTAGTTCAGAAACTATTTTTTTAGTTTATATCTCGATTCAAATGACTGGCTACAGGGAAGATATTTTTTAGCAGAAACCAGTCGTCCCGTAGGAGAATAACTCGCTTGGTGCCTTTTAAATCCAACGCTTTCAAAAAGAAACACTTTCTTTCATTTTATTTATTTAATGAGTCAAGTCAGCACTTCAAAAGAGAATCTTTATCCTATATTAGGATAGGTAAGTATTAATTTTCCTTTTCCAACAATCTAGACATTCGGCCTCTGCTTTTAGCAAAAGGCGTACCATTTAAAAAGCTAAACTTATTCCGTTTGTATTTTATACATAATATTTAATTTTTTGTAGAGTACTTTCATATGGTATCGCTTTCTTGAAAACATACTGCACTCTATATATACAGAACTCGTCTAAAATATTTCTCTATAAAATTTTTAGAATTTTCCTTATTGAGTTAGAGATTAAGATATCGTCATAGTTTATTTGTTACCTGACGAGGACAGTGGTCTCTGTTCAAGATTTTTAAAAATCCAAATTAACCAATTCCAGTTTTCAAAGGTCTAAGATCTCAATTTTTGGAAGGTTAGCACAGCAGAATCCGATTGTGATATTGCGGTAAGGTTAGCTTTGTAAATATATTAATTTACCATTCAATCCTTTCGTAAACATAAATATATCTTAGTTTGCATTCAAACGGATGTGTTCTGTCTGTTGAATTTTAATGTGGATACTACTCGATAACTGACAAGCGCGGGGTTTATTACAGTTATAAAATATTTCATCAGAATAGACAGCACTGAATAAACATGACGTTCTATTCACTTGATATTCTGAAGCCATTGTTCCGTTAAAAGATGTAATGAAAGTCTTGAACGACTCATTGTCTTATTTCTATTGATTTCTTCTTTTGGTATAGTCATTTGCTATTATTTTGTTTATAATTATTCTTGATATATTGTCTTCATCCGAATGGCTGCTGTAGAAGCGTTGATCAAAGCCGACAACAAATTCGGTAAATTGATATCATTTACACTATTTACATTGTTCGTACTATTGTCCTTATCTTCATTGTCATATTAACGACGTTTCAACTGTTGTACGCTCAGGCCTTCTTCAGGTTTTATACGTTGGAATATTGAACCAAACCGTTTATCTCGTTCACGGTAAATTGTGTTAGTTCCTCGTGCAATACCTTTTCTGTGTATCTCAGTTTCTGCTATTTTCCTTTATCAGCAGTTAGCAACTCATTTCTTCAAGTTTTTTTTTTTCATATCTGCTGTAACCCGGTATTGAACTGACAAACCTTTTTAGGTCGGGTCACTGGATTACTTCAACCAACGCTTTTATCCACTGATCCATGTCCAACGTATAACACCTGAAGGAAACTGGAGCGTATAACCGCCAAAAGCTTGTGATTATGGCAATGAAGATGAGGACATAAGTTTGAACAATGTAAAAAGTTACTATACCTCATCTCAGAAATATAGACAGGTATTAAATTGATATCGATTCGCCGCTTACAAATCTTTATCGAAGCCTTATTTCAATCATTCTATATCCTGATTAAAGAATTCTTGTTACTGACATACTACGATATATGACGGAGACGAGTGTGGAGGCGTAAGAGTACTAGGTAAGTAATAATTTTCCTTTTTCAAAAACCTATTTATTTCGGCAATGAATCGCTTTCAAAGCAAAACTAGTAAAAACAGTAAGATTCAAATTCAACATGAACAAATGTAAATCTCTATTCATCAAGACGTAAACAGTAATTGATTCTCCCCCAAACTCTTATCACTTTCATTCTTTAAGAACGTCTCTTCCATTGTCAAGAATCATACGACTTGTTATGCCATTCATTCACTGAATCTCGTCTAGTTGATTGCCCGATATCTTCTCTTGTTCTTATAATTGATATCTACGTATAATATTTTAATACATTATTACTTCATCAATTTCTTGAAACAGATTTTAATGACTGAGATGAGAAAACAGTTGTGTATAGTTAATAGTTTAGATATATCTGAACAATGCATCCATAGACCCATAGGCTATGCTATTTAAGCACTTGATTCGTATGTTTCGATTAATGTTTTCGTTTTATAGTATCATGCAGAGTTGTGCGATACAAGTGCAGCGTATTCTATGTTCGATATCCATATATCCTTACTCAATTTGTAATAACTGACCCAAGCACCGTGGTAGGTGAAGTGTTTAATATTTATTAATTCCATATTCTTATTTTTATAATGCATTCAGGTTATGTGCTATCAATGATTCTATTCCAAAACGCGATCATAGTTTTTGTTCTGGAAAGTTTTACCTCAAGCCCTACTTAAGGACATTTCAAAATTAATATCTGAATTAAGTTTTCCACCCTTTCTAAATTAATATCTGAATTAATCTTTACAAAATTATCTGGTATCAAATGGCAACAGGTATACTGCTATTTATTTGTGTACGTTAATATATACAAAACAAACGAATCATAATTTGAAAACATTAAGACAGGATTAAGCAAAAACTAAGATGAAATACAGGAAATAACAGATACGCATTAAGTAGGCCAGTGGAGTGTTCTTTAGTTCACATAGGGTAGAGAAGCAGAAAACCCACCAGTTAACATAGACAGTATACAACTATATGTACGACATTGCTAACTTGATACAGAATTTAAGACTATTGATTTGAGTAGAATTCTATTGATTTCCGACGAATATTTATGCAAACATTATCACCTGATATGAAACCAATCAGGCAGCCATGGTTCTTTTCCTACGAAAGATCATGCAAAAGCACATATCAAGAACTATCAAACCGGCATGATTCAACATATTTCTAGAAGTATTAGGCATCTTGTATCGATGCATACCGAGTTTTTAATAGCATCGGTTCTTTAGAGAACTGATGAAACTTGTGCATTGGCGCTAAAGAATCGTACAGAACTGTTCCAGACAACAGGACCCGCACCATTTGAGGAGTTTCCACAGCAGCAACATCTAAAATGGATATCAATTGTAACTCGAAGAGAAAATAATGACATAATCAAGATGTATACCTTCGACATTACTTCAAATTAGGAAGGAACATTACTTCAAATTAAAAAGGAAACTTATACTGGAAAGAGTGAAACTTATTTCCTGAAAAATTCTACTGAGTGAAAAATTTCATAAATTTCAACGGAGATTAGTACGGGCTACTCGGTCAGTGTACTGCACATGTTTCCTTATAAGAGAACGGCTTATAATATCATTACCATTACAATAAACTATATTAGTGGGTTTCGTCGTGACATTTGGCATGTCAGTGTATATCGTACATAGGATTAGTCTTTGTGATTAATATAAGAGATATGACGGAATTGGGTTGGAGAAATCTATAAGTTAGTGAGTACATCTTATTTGTGTCATGCGGATTGGAAGTTAGTCGGATAATACTATCGCTCAGAATCTTGGGTTAAAAAATAGCTAAGCAAAATATTCGAATGATTACTATTTCCGCTGTGACACTATTTAGGGTTGTTAGAAAGAAAGAAGAAAAAAAAAGAAAATGCGAGAATTAAATTTAGGCGATAAGAAGCAATCACGAACAGGACACTTAGCGATGTTATTTTTCTGACAAAGAAAAAGTGGTAAGATTTTATTTTCATTATCGAGAAAGTAATATACTGGATTTAATCTGATTTATGTTACGGGGCGGCGAATAAAATACAGCCGTCTACCCATGGCGATAATGGAAACTTCAGGTTGGTCGGGTGGCCTACGAAACAGAAACTGAGAGATAATATTAATTAGGTCATGCACTGGGTCGCGGGAAAAAAATATCCGCAGGACCACCAGGAAGAAAAGATTGAGCCATTAGCTATCTACGAAGATGTCGTATGGAAAAGGCACCTGTTTATTGTCAAGAGCTGGCCATGATAGCAAAATTATTTTATCGGAACATTTATAATTGACTGGAACGTGGATGTCGCCGGATGGCCACCCACTTGTTTGGCGAAGGTCCCGAGTGACGAATTCCAGGTAACATTCAGATAAAATTGAGATTAAGAGACCACACTACGGGTCGTATTGGGTTGTTGTAGAGAAGAAGAAAAAGAAAGAAAAAAAAAGGAAGATAATTTTTTTTTCTTTGAGCAAGATTTTTTAAACCGAGGCTGGTCTAGCCACAATCACGCCGCTGAGCGCCCATTGGCTGAATGGTGGCGTGAGCGTTAAGCGGAGGTAATCAGGTGAAGAAGGAGGGGAGGCCTGTTGACGCCCCCCCTGAAGCGATCGGCGTGAGATGCCACTATGAGAGAGAGGGGAAACCTGTTAACGCCCCCTGAAGGGATTGGGTGAGATACCCATATGAAAAAGGAAGAATCTGGAAGGACTTCCAAAAATGGAAAATAATAAATTTTCCTGACCGAAAACAAAGAAGTGGATTGTGGATTTAGAATTATCAAGGAACCTCAAACCCCGACAAGCCCACCCCGGTTTTGGTCGGCGTCCATATAAGCAGAATCGCAACGAGTAAGTTGGCAGTTCGAAGTTCAGTTAAGTTCAGTTGAGTTAAATTCACAGTTCGCAACTGAGATGAATTAAGTTGGGCCCGCCTCGCAAGAACCTGACTAAAAGATCCCACGCAATTCCGAACTCAACTTCTAACCAAGAACAATTTATTTTTGAAGAACGACTTAGACTCACACCAGCAAAACAAGTTTTACGAATATCGCCTGAAGATACACCAAGAACCAGTTTCTTAAAGAACAAATAACTTAATATGTTAAGACTCGCCTAACAATCACAAAGTCTCACGAATCCATATAGCGGGTTGGGAAGAAGATTCAGTCCTGTATTCAGCAACCAGATATAAAATATTGTTATCCTTTTTAACACATTTGAACTTTTCGAGTGATTATTTTATTTTCTTTTACATATACTTGTGCGGTGTTGCCCTTGTCCGGACTCAGCTTGCATTACGGCCCGGCGACTGATTGATTTCGTCTACCTAAGATCAAATCACATCGTGGGTAGGTTAGACTAGAAATCAAAACAGTTACTTCGGTAACGAGACGTTGGAGGCGAGCTGGGAACGACAAGGCTGATACCGAATTAACCAGATTCCCATCCGAATCAGCAAAAGGTTAGAGCATCACATTTGGTGCCGCGACCAATACCAAGTCACATTGGTCGTCACAAGATAGGATAGGACGGCGACGGCGCGGAGAAGGACGGGGTGACGTCACAATTGGCGCCGCGACTAGGACAGCACGGCGGGCGCGGCCAGGCAGACGTAACATTTGGCGCAGCGACACCGGAGGACGTCACACCGCCCAGAAATTCTGTTAAATTTGCAGTTGCATTTTTCTCAAAATTTTTATGAACGATATTTATTTTTTATAGAGGCATTTTTCGGGCAGAGATTTCTTTTTTATTAGACTTACGCCTGATGTAGTGATTTTCCAAGTGTGATTTGACGTGTCAAAAGGCCGAAAGTAGGTGACACTCAGTGCGGATCGAACACACTAATGAGTCTTTATTTTTCTAGCGAGACAATTTTGCTAGCCGTTACACTGCCTCTAGGAGCCCCCGAAACGCCTGATGTAATATACGATCCACTTATGCTCTGTAATTTTTGCGCAGTGGACATTTTTGTTGTATCAAGATTTCCTCTGAAAATTCAAGTACATTATCTACCTACCTATCTATCTACGAGGTGCATTCCTCTAGCTGTGAGACATTTTTAGCATTTATAACTGGCTTAGATTGTTTTACTTTTACTGTATACTTAATATTGTTTTTTTGTTATTTTAAATTGCAGGTGACGATTGTACCAGCTCATTGAGCACAATCTTCAGGTGACTCGTGTCCAGAATACAGTCGGAACGTGAAGAACTTGTAGAAGCTCACTATGCAATAAAGATTTATGTTGCCAAAGATGGATATCAAATGTGACCCTCGTTCTTCCCAATGCACAGGCCTTGATCATTGTTACTGTTGATTGTTCCTTAACCTGAGGAAGAACATAGGGGTACCAAGAAAATTGCCTATGACAAATGTCTTGGAGATAGATCTTCAATTTTGGATGACTTCCATAGGGGCTTCTTGATGTAGATAGATCCCTACATCAAGTATATTGAAGTCAGAGCATCCTACATTGATTGAGATAAGTTCTGTTCTTCTTTCAAATTAATAGAATGTACCTCCCGAAAAGACTCTGTAATTCATCTCGCATCTATCTATCTATCTATCTATCTATCTATCTATCTATCTATAGATGAATACACAAACATACCGACGTACATCTAAATTCATCCAGAATTTTCTATCGTTGTTGTTCTAAGCAAATTCTGACACTAACTTTTCTCTTTCTCCTTATTTAGTAAATTACTCGCTATTTAATCTACGTATGACCTGTAAGTATTAAAAACTTCAAGCGGCCTTTTGGTATGATGTGCCCCAGAAAGATATTTAGACTATTTACAGATTCTAAATATAATTGATTTGGAGCCCTTATTTCAATTAAAGTTTTCAGTCTATTTTATAATCGGCATACATTCGTAGAGCCACACGAGTCTCATTTTATGTACCGTACCCCCTCATGACGTAGGCGATCATGTCTCTCTTCATCTTCTTGTCCCTAGCAGTTCTTAATAAATCTTTCTGTTAATTCATCTAAGTCCTGTTACGACATCCTTTTATTCAAGCTCACTATGTATGTTATGCGTTTTTACCTCTTGCTCTCTATCTGTCGCTTTGAGTATCAGATTTTCAAAGCCCTCCTTTTTTATATGCCCAGAAACGTCAACTTTCTGTTTCTGATGTTAAGTATTAGTTTACTTTTTGTTTCCATTTTCTCCAAAATTTCGTCGTCACTCACATGTTTAGTCTACGGCATCCTTCTGTAGAACCGCTATTCTGTCCAGGTCTCCTTTTCATTTTGAGGAGATTGTCCAGCACTCACTTCTATATAGGAGGATATATATCACGTAGCATTTTAGGAAAATTCTTCTTGTTTCTGGCAATTTTTTTTCTATTTCTTAATACTTTCTTTGGATATCGCAATACGCCATCGGATGTCAATGTCGTACTTTTCATCCTCTGCTAAAATACTTCCCAGATATTTAAATTGCCGATCTTATTTGAATTTGCGAGGAACCCCTAACCACTACGCAAAACTATGACGTCAAGTAAAATTATAAAGAAACATAAAATAATAATGATCACACTTGTCTTTTGGCTGAAGTAGTTGCGATATTCTACTTTGCCGTCTGGTTAATTAAAGTTTTGTCTTTAGCAAGATAAACAACATTACGCTCCACCTAAATATAGTAAATACATCACCTTTAAGATGAAAGAAATATTAAAAACACAAGCCTATTAAAAAGAAAAGAACAAAGACGCTGATGTCCATACAAAAGACATTGATTTTAAAAATATATTTCTAATTTATTTTTATTTTCGCAAGAAGATAATTCTAAAATTATATATTCTTCAAGGGAAATGTCTTTCTGAAATATTTTATTATATTCTTGTCTTTTATTCCTTTTTTTCGGATTGCTGTAATCTTAAATTTCATGATAAAATAAGTGTTTCTTTCACAAAAACATAAGTATATCTAAGGAAACCTGAATTGTTGGAATTATATTAAAACGAGCCATACGTAAAAATGTCTATTCGCAGATACAGATCATTAAGTAGTAAACCTTAAAGTTGCGGTAAATATCAACAATCAATCAGTCCTATTTAAGGAAATCGATTTTACTATCGTTTTCCTGGGCAAGCATTCAAAAGCCTATTCTTATGCATGTTTGCCTGATTGAACACTGTCGGTCGAATGCTGACTTTTCTGCGTCTTTTTTGTTCTTTACTCATAAAATCTAAAAGGTCAGTTCTTTGGACGAACTGATTGGACATTCAAGTTGGCCCGAACTTAAACACAGAAAGTACAATAGATTCCAAATTTCATATATAACCTAGGAGAAAAATATTGTTTGTTAAGATAATGATCCGTCTTTCTCAAACATTTTTTTTTTTTGCTTTTTTTTACTTGGAAATATAGAATATTGAATAAAACATTACACGGTGTATTACCAAAAATTGAGTTAGGTTAGCTGGATAGAATATTACTAGCGCTCTTGGTGGTCGCGTAGAATATAAAATTTTCAAAACCAAACTCACAGTACAGTTGAAAAAAAAATGGACGCTGGACGAATGATACTGCACGCTTAAGTATATTTTAGATATTCTAGAGGCCCAATGCGTAGTTTCTAAAGCTATCCTCCATCTGTCGACCAAAGGGACTTCTTAAAACACGTAAATGAAACCCAAGAAAAGAGTAACGACATAGGAAAACTAAAGGCTTATATATGTTTGGATAATGATCTACCCCCAATAGCTTCCTTGAAAGTGTTTTAGTATAGAATGACACCCGTCGATCTCGAGATAATTTGGATCCACGCTCAAAGTGTTATGCACTATCCAGGGCGTTGTTATCCATGTAGAACGTCTCGTTTCTCCAGGCTACAGATGTTAAAACAAAGGGAAAGATAGAGGCCAGTACACCTTGACAACGTCCTCGTCGCAGAACATCCCCGAATGAAATCGAATATGACATCAAACTGTCTTAGAGACAGCGCTTTCGGATTTGAATTAAGAATTTTCCTTCTCCTAGTCTGGTTTCTAATCACGGCTACAGAGTCCAGACGAACATACTATTTATCAATAGGTAGATGTTTTGAACTCAGAGTTTTTCTTCTCCACGACCGGTTGCCAGACACGGTTATATAACCCTATCTGACCAAGTATTTATCTATAGCTGGGAAGAGAACAGATGGATTCATACCTTTCCCTTTAATGGTATTAGCACCTAAAACTGCTTAAAAAATAAAACGTGAATGAATACTGTTGTGGTAGGATCCACCTAATTTGCATAGTGGAGTACCGCCCATATAAATATGGTTGGTACCGGGAAGAGAGGGAGGAATCAAGAGATTCAACCAGAGACTCTGCCCGACTGCGACTCAGTCAACACATTCTCCAGGAACGGTCTTACAAGGAATATACAAAAGACTATATGTAAATATTGTGTACACTTTCTTGTTTCAATTCATTTTGTTCTAAGTACATTTTGTGTGCATTATTATTCCATGCATTAGTAAAGTTTCAACAAATACATTTTAACTTTCGGTAATATTTCAGCTTGAAAAAATATTTGTGAAGTGTAAATTTTCACTTGATTTTTCTGATTACCCAAACATTTTGTTACAATGCATACGTATTTTTTTTTTAATCGAATTCACCTCAAGAAAGGCTGTAAATTCACTAAGACACGAGGGGTTACTGATTGTGGAAGAATTAGAAAATTGAAACATTACCAAGAAGCGAGAACAATTCCTTGTAATCTTTTACAATGCAATTGTTTTACTGGTTTATTAAACGTTCAAGAAAACAAACTGAACCTGCCTCCAACGATGTCAGATTTTCCTCTGATCTGGCGTAAGAAGGCGTTGCACCCTTCTAACAGAAACCTTCATAATACCATGTCCATTGTGCAGAATGGTTATTTGATCTCCTGTTATCTCCACCGTGTGATGAACTCTTTTAATGTTTTCCACGGTGTTTACGGTGTTGAACGTCGTTTATATTTTGGGTCATTTTCAAACTTCTCCCTTCCACCTCTAAATTCAGCTGCCTACTTTTGCACTTTTGATAAAGGTGGACCTTCATCATCTAATGTAGCAACCATGTTAGCATGAATGCCCTTGGGGGCTAAATACCTTTTCTACAGGTAACAACACGATGCAAAACTGTGACCATTTTCACGTGAAGCCGCTACTTGTTACATTTGACGTCCTCTTTGAACCGCCAGATGCCAGTTTATCTGGAAAGAAATAATGCAGTTATTAATACGAAGAGTTGAAATCAATACGTGCCTGATTTCACACCTCTAGCACAACTTATCCATAGTCATACTTTTCATCCCACCCTTGTAGCTGCAAAGAAACAAGGCATTTAGTAATAAGAAGAGTTGAAATTAAGGCATGCCAAATTTCACAGCTCTAGAATCACTATTTGGTAGTCCTCCTATGAACTTGTCAATCCACCTTTGTATATCTTTTGTGAAGTAGTATTCGTTCTAATGCCGATCGTTGCTGTTTTCGCAAAACAAACTCTACCAGTTTGCCATTTTTAGTAAGGCAGTTAAAAATCACAATGATTTAGCCATTGTGTGCAGGTATATACACGTGTGTATTCTAGGCAAGTATGTTTCATACACGGTGTAATTCTGAACACTTTCTTCGCAAACTATAATTGAGGCAACATATATATATATTGCTCTACAGAAGGATAGTGAGGATAGCTTAGACGGAATATGTGAACAACGCGGATTTTTAAGGAAAAATATAAGCAGACAGGACATTTATACATAGAAGCCGGAGGAAACAAATAAAATGTGCGTGATGCATGTAGAATTTAACACTTACTGAACATTGTAAATGCAAAGAGGACAGCGGATAGCAGCGAATAACCTGTCTGACAAATTTGTGTCAATGGATGGAAAAACTAGCATTGAGAAATAAAGTAAAAAGGAAAAGTTTACTTAGATCTACAAATGATAGAATGTTGTGGCAAACACTTAACACCCACATCCTAAATGGACAACGAATATAAAAAATGAATAGTTATACGAGGCCATTTCATACCTGCAGTTATAAAATGATCTAGTCTAGAATGTTCCCCATCAAGATCACTATATAACCTTTATCTTACCACGGTAATATGATGGATATTATTACATTCAAAAATGATAGTCGGAGTTACTATGGAACTTGCAGTTTCATACGTCTACATTTATATGAGATGCAGATCTGATTATTCAAAATCAATTATTTTTAACATGTTTGCATCCTCTAGAGCAGCGCTTCTTAAACACTTTTCATTCATGACGCCATTTTTCGTCACGAGATTTTTTGTGACCTCAGGTATTAAACATGAAATGAAACATACAAATGAATAGATAAATCATTTTTTTTTTTTGTTGAACAATATACATATAAAAAAGTAGTTATATTATTTGTCAAGACAAAAGTAGTTTTAGGATTTGTTTTAAGTCCAAAAATAGATCAAATAAATGTTCCAAGTACAAAAAAAAAACAAAGTAAAAAAGAAATAGCCAAATAAAAATCAACGTGTTTTTTTTTTTTGTTGTTTTTTTACTACTTAACAAATTAAAACGTGGTGTAATATCTGGCACTGTTGGACGTAAAGCATCTATGATTTTCAGTGTTGAAAGATATTTGGCTTTAATACAAGCTTAAAATTGTTTTACAAAGCAATGTGTTGCTAAATAACGAAGAACATGTGCCGTTTCATAGATTGTGTTAAGTTAATTTTCAGCCTCGATTCAGAATTCAGTCAAAGACATTTTTGAAAATTCAAGTTTCAATTTTTAGGCGTTATACGGCAGATGATTAATATCATCAATGCAAATAGAATATGTTTTTTTTGAATCCAAGATAACATTTTCAAATTAAAATTCGGTATTTGCGAAACTGTGTTTCTAGGATATTTAAATTGCCTGTAATAATTATTGCAATTAAATTATTACATTTATTCTTTTCAATTGTAAAATCTTCGATAACCGAAAAAATTCTTCCTAATGTTGATCATTTTAATAAAACTAAATTTTATCATTCAGAGTAAATATATCGGTTTCCTTTCCTTGAAGAGACAAGTTGAGAACCTTTACTTTCTCAAAAATAACTGACAAATAGCATAACTTTGAAAGCCATAAGTCATTTAGAAAAAAAGAGCAGCAAGATCAGATTTTGTTCGGTTAAAAATACAATAATTCATTTCTTAACTACAATAATCTGTTTAAAATTCGCCCTCCTGACAGCCACCTTACTTCTGTGTGTAATAATATGATTTTTGTATTCTGAGTCCATGTCTTCAGAGATTTGAAAATAAACGGGTTTAAGGGCACGGCTTTTAATAATGTTTCTAATTTTGATAACATTGAAGCATATCGTTTAATTCTGGTGCTAATTATTTTTGATACAAGGGGCCTCTTGATGGATCATACAGTATGTAAAAGTCATATGGTTATTTCCAGCAGCTTTAACGAACGATTTAAAACTTATATTTTCGCCCATCATCGCTTTTGCACCATCTGCGCATATTTCAGTACATTTTTCCATTAGAAACTTACAGTTTTAAAAAATCGTCAACTTTACTATATATGTATATTCTCCCAAAGGATTACAAAATAAGAATTCTTCATTGCAGTTTTCTTTATCAATGTATTTGACATATACTAACAATTGGGCCATTTTTGAAGTATCAGTTGTTTCGTCCAAATGAATTGCAAATATTTAAGTCGTTGCTAATTTTAGTAATTCTCTTGGTGACAGTGTCGTTTGACAAAGAAATTTTCCAAATTTCATCACGATATTTATTTCCGTGAAGAATTTCTATATATCTTATATATATATCAGGTAATATGTTTTTCCCAGTGGTATATGACTTTTTTTTTTATTTTTACCAAATAAATATAAAACTTCGTATGACGCCAATAGATATTTTTCGTTTAAAGTCATAAAGTTTTCAATATCGGGTTTTTCTATATTTGAAGATTTTAGCAGTCTTTCAAAATGTATCTTTGGTTTATTGACTTATGAAGGATGTTTGACTTCAAGTTGCTTTTTAATTTTAAGGGTCTCATACTCAAATTAAATCAAGAGGTTTTTCCATACCATCGCTATAATAAAAAGTAAAGCCAAATTGGAGATATGACTCATATTTTCATTTTCGCATCTTAGAATCCTATCTCTGATTACTAGGTCCTTCTTGAACAGACACTATAGCATTCCCATCTGCGTTATTTTGTTACTCAAGTTCAGACAATTATTCATAAGTAAATACATTTTTATTCTAAAAGAAATAATTAAAATAACGTGGTAATACTATTGATATTATTATTATGAAATTATTTAAATAAATACGTCAATCGATTAAAACAGTAACACGTATTATTTATACACTTATTAAGATGAAAACAGTCAACTAATTACATTGCAAATGAAAATCACTTGACACTGCAACTAGTTGTAACAGCGCCTTACGCGCGTTTTATCACCGGAGCCCTTGCGTGGCGCATCACTTGAAATATTGTGCGTTTGTGACATAACATAAAAACTGAAGTTCAAGTGATCAATTTTCACAACCAAAGCATTTCGCTTCGTGACTGTATTTTGGGTCGCCACTCAGATTAAGAAGCGTTGCTCCAGAGCATTCAGCTTATTTAGCACATTTATCAATTGGGTAAACTTGGATATCTGCAACTTCATTCGCTTTCTCACCAACGAGATGTGGCTTCTCTCTGCCTTTTCTACAAATATATTCATGGTAACTGATCTCACGTCCTTTTTTTTTGTGTCTGGTGACCCGATTACATGAATTTATGCGTGATACTAGATTGTCATGTGGGTTCCAGCCTTTTATTGATGAAATAGCTAAACGCAGCCGCCACTTCTACTCAAAAAATTACTTTTCTCACACTTCGCACTTGTGGAACTCCCTTCCGTTTACTTCAAAAACTGAAATGCAACATCAATCGCCGTCCTCTGTATTCTTCAAATCCGTTTATCTTTTGTCCTTCGTCAAACGTCACTATTCCCAGTTTTCTATTTAATTTTTTGTAACTGTAACCCCGGTCTACTTGTAAAATATACTTGGGTGAAATGATTTTAGAAAGTGTGGCTACTGTTAAATAAATTCATAACATCTACTGTTAACAGTGTTTAGCAAAAAAAAAAAAAAACAAATAACATTAAAAATGCACTTCGTGAGAGAAATAAAAAAATGGGAAATATGGGTATACAATGACGTATAATTATATGCTAATTTATATCACGTGTTCTGATGTAATTGTCCATCGTTCAGTAAAAGATATTCTAGATGATACTAAATTATCTTCATAATCAGTCTACCAAACTGTTGTGGAGGGATTTCACAGTGGAGGCTTGTATTTGTACTAAGTCGGTCCTAAAATAGGTTCGACGTACAAAACGTTAGGAACTTCATATAATAGGTATAACGCAGAAATCTAGTTGTGGTCTCTGATACTTTAGTATCCGACTAACGGTCGTCCGGCATTGACTGACTGGTCGACCCACTCAGCGACTGCCTTAGCAACTTCTCGTTACTACTACATCTCCTACTTATTATAGGTGGGAGAGTCTATTAACTATAGAATAGGTGTGTTCCTCTATAACACAAACTCACTCTTTTGACGTAAGTATTTCCCTTTGCTCTTCATGGTGAGAAGTGGTTCCATGCGTTTTGCTCGGTGTTTACATCATCTGGTGTTCCTAAGCGATCAACCGTCTAGATATTGATTAGGCTAAACGTTGCTTATCTTCGGTGATCATACGAAAAACAATGTTTGAAATAGATATGGGCATAGAAGCTGGAATCTAAGCGGGTATATTCTGCTAGGTTTTAATCTGGAATTCTACGTACTTTTGCCCAAATAAGATACACTCTTCGTCATCCTCTAAGACTTAATGTAGTCTCATGTCTAGCCTGACAGTGAGGCCAGGTTAAGACAATATATAAAATTAACCTTGTATCAGAAATATTATCCTGTATCATAAATGGGGATATTTTGCATACAGAATGTTTTAAATCATTTACTTTCAAGCCTGTAATCGCTGATATGAGTTTTGAATTTAAAATTGATTGACTAATCAAGATTATTACTGATTCTAATATTAATTCTGAGATGGGGATTATGAGAGAATATGCTGTCACATTAGGTCAAAGTAACTGATACATGTTTACAGTTTTTTTTTAGAATTTAATTGTATGAAACGAATTTTTTTGCAATGTTTCCTACAGACAATACTTTGGGAAAATACGAAACAAGTCCTAGAGATACACCATGCAATTTCAGAAGTTTAAAAAAAAATATGTCGTTGTATTCATTTTTGCTATATAGAATATATAAGACAGAAATGCCAAAAAAAGAAAAAAAAAAAAAATTCCCAAAATAAAGAACTACACTTGCAAAATATGAGCCAAAATCCTCCATTTATTGGCTGAACTTTGCAGGTCAAGCCTTGAATTTTAACTGTCTTATTAGAATTAGCACACTGGTATAGATAAAAAAAAAAACAATAAAAATGAAGCTAGCACGAATAATACTTCCGATAAGTTATATTTATTTCAAAGAATTAGATTATATGCCCAGCAGATACAGATCTTGTTTTTATAGGCGTTCTTACCGAATACGTCACCATTAGATCCTTTCAAAGTATCTAAAATGGTCTATAAATTAATGTAAAGCTTTTTATTACATAGTTCTTTTAAATTTCCTTATAAATGTTTATATTCTTTATTTTTCACTTTCGAGTTTCATTTTATGTCTTCTTTTTAAATTTTATTCTTTCATTTTTTCCTTTCATAGTAATCTATTCTTGCTTCTTATCAAAATGTTTTGGTAGTCAGAATAAGCAAAAAAGTCAAAATTTACAATTTTAAAAAGTTTTTTGTTCAAGACGATATTTTATCGAAACATAAAATGTATTTTTTTTAATTTTGTAAGCGCTTTTACAGACAAAAAAAAATCTCCAAAATCTATAGTTACAGCAGTGTAGAATTCCATCCGTTTGTTAAATTTGTACGCAAAACAAAAAGAGAAACGTCATGTGGAAAAGGACCATCTGCTAAATTAATTTAAATCAAAGAATTTTGTGGGGAGAAACTAATTTTAGTTTCATAGAAAATAACAAATTCTTATTTGGTTTTACTAGCAGACTATACTTAATTTTTTGTCGTAAGCACGGCTTAGTTTTCCACAAGGCCAACCTCACGTCAAATTTCTGAGAAGAGATTATCTGGAAATTTTAAAAGGAAAAAAGAAAGAGGGGGTACATTGTGGCTTCAAAATTCAATTACTGAAGGAATGCCTGTATTTCTGTTTTTCCACCGAGACTATCTTATGGATTGGTGGAGGCTTGTATTTGTACTAAGTCGGTCCTAAAATAGGTTCGACGTTCAAAACGTTAGGAACTTGATATAATAGGTAATGAGGCAGAGAAAATCTAGTTGTGGTCGCTGATACTTTAGTATCCGACTAACGGTCTTCCGGCATCGACTGACTGACCGACCCGCTGAGCGACTCCCACGTTACTCTTAGTACTCCTAATTATTATAGGTGGGAGAGTCAATTAACTCTAGAATAGGTGTGTTCTACTATAACAGACCATTTGAAAATTCGGGAGACAAATGAATTCAAGCATAATTTTTGGTCTTTCATCTAGTTGGATGCTTAAGGAGAATAATGTCTCTGTCTTCAAAAACCTTCAATGAGAAAAATCTGAGGGTATATAAACAGATGCCCCCCCCCACAAAGAAAGGGAAAAGACAAAAACGTCGGGACTCTTTGGTTTGATTTTTACGGTTTTTGAAAGTTTAAATTCAATTTCAATGGTAATCTCCCGTCTCCTTATTTCATTGTCTTTTATGTTTGGCTCTTTTTAGAGACTTTATTGATTTATGTTGTATAGGGGACGAGTTTCGTAGCTATTTGGCTGACTTTCCTCGGCTTTCGCCGACTGAAGCAGCTTGCTGCGAGGGAGAGATCATGGTCGGCGAGGTCTACGCGACATTGAAAAATGTCGGCAGAGGCAAGTCGCCTGGTCTGGATGGTTACCTCTATGAATGGTACTTGAGGGTGTCGCACATCCTTGTGCCGATTTTGACTGGTGTTCAACAACTGGTTCCGGCAGAGGTCTCTACCCGACCGGTTCTCCAGGAGTGAGATCACGCTTTTCAAAAATGGCAAGGGTGTTGGAGGCAAACTAGATGATTACAGACCCATAGCTAAACACAGATTTAAAGATTTTGGCCAAGATCCTGCAGGAGCGTTTGTAGTCTGTTTCCGAGTCTCTGTTGGGTCCGGAGCAGACTTGTTCTGTGAGGGGCCGAACAATTCACAGCAACCTGCATCTGATCCGCACGATCATAGAGGGTGTAAAAGTTGACAATGAAGCCGCGCTGATCAATTTGGATCAGTCCAAGGCTACATTTCTGCTGTCCTTCAGGCCTCCGGATTCGCACCCGAATTCTGCCGCTGGATTAGCCTCCTGTATCGCTCCCCCAGTACTGTGGTACAGGTGAACGGGAAGCTGTCGGGCGCTTTTGCGCTGTCTAGTTCGGTTCGTGAGGGTTGCCCTCTCGCCCCTAGTTTATGCTTTGGCGTTGGAGCCTCTCCTTCGCCGGCTGAGGGACACGGCGTGCAGACCGGCCCTACGCGGAATTGGCGTTCCTGGAGGGGCAAGAGCCAGGTTTTCTGCGTACGCCGATCAGGTATCTGCTTTCGTGTCATCTTAGAGCGATATTGAGGCGGTACTGAAGGCGCTTGATCGGTACGAAAAGGTGACAGGGGCCAAGATTAACCGCGACAAGTCGTCCGGCTTGCGGTTAGGTGCCTGGAAGGGGGTCGATCTTCCGGGGCCCTTCGGTTGGACGGACGGTCCTGTCCGCATTCTTGGAGTGTGGTTTGATCCCGACCTCCAGCTGGAGAAAAATTTGTCTGAAGCACGAGCAAATGTCGACGCGGCCAGTTTTCTTGATTGTCCTTTATTGATTGTCTAAACTTCCTCTCTGTGACGACCATAGGAAGCCGCTCGAGCGCTCGCTATCCTCCATTTTATGGATGGGAGGCGGGAATCGGTTCGACAGACGAGTCTGTGCACAACGTCCGTGCCATGTGGGCCTGGGAATGACACAGTTGGCGACCCCAAAACTCGTCTCGATGTGGTTATCTACGCCGCGCGTTGACAGGAGGAGATTCGATTATGGCAGGGATTGTTAGGGATGCGTTCCCTCACCTTACTATCCACCCGCCAATCTTGCAGGTTGAGCGCCTTCGTAAACCCCGTGATCAATCGGATTCCCTTCGTGAGTGTCGGTTGGGGCCTTGTTGGCCGTTCCTCGGTCCAGTGACCTTTCACGGCCTAGGAAGGTCTGCTATCATCTTCTAGTGGAGCAGGTCGTGAAGGATTCCCTATGTGAGTGGCTCGGTTTGTCGGAGGAGGAGTTTCGCCCTTTCTGGTCTTCGGCGCCAGCGGCGGATTATCTCAGTAACCCCGAGTTTTCGCTTACCTGGTGATTGTTTCGGATTCGGCTGCCTCTCAATGACAAGGTCTTCAAATGGGGCTTGGCTGATTTTCCAGACTGTGAACGCTGTGGTCTTGGTCTAGAAGAAACAGATTCGCACGCCTTCTACCATTGTCCCCGTGTCCGCCCCTTATGGGACCATGCCGGCGAGTTAACGGCTCGTCTCGCTCCCGAAAAGCTTGTGCTCATTGATCCCGCATACGCGTGACAATGTGTCGCCCCCGTCTTCTGGGGGAAACGGATGGTGTGTCTGACGCTGCTGGTCACAGCCCAAATGGTGATTTGGACGACGCGAACGGAGGGAGTCTTGCGAGGTGATCGTCTTTCTCATCAGGATCTGATCCGATTCTTTGAGCGTCAGCTCAAGATGATTATAAGAACTGATAGAAAACGCTTTCAATCGAATGTCTTCAGCGAAAGGTGGGTGAAAGAATCAAGCCTGGTTCGTTTGAACGTGGCTTGCCTTGATTTAGCTCAACCTACGTCACATCGGGGTGGTTTCCTGCGTAGCCATCCCCTTGGTTTGGTTAGACAAGCTTTGGTGTACATAGTTAATGTGAGTAAGTGTCTTTTTTCATCTCGACTGGGTCAGCTTCATATTTTCCCATGGCCGTATTTTTTTTATCATTTTCCGACTCCCGTAGTGAGAGAGCTTCTTTATTTTGTCCAATTGGCAGAATACAGCGGCCTCTCCTTTTTGAGGGTTGGACGTGCCCTACTAACATCAGTTATGTTTAGTTTACTCTGTGTTGAGTTTAATTTATTATTGTGTTCATCTCCTCCCTTCTCATTCTTCATAATTAGAATTATATATATATATATATATATATATATATATATATATATATATATATATATATATTATCATTAAATTTTTTAAGGCATGGGGCACGTTTTGTAGGTTTCCCCCTTGAGAGGGTGCGGTATAATGGTGGATGGAGGATTGATTGGTTACTGACGAGTTCTTATGATGAATGTGGAGACGGTAATGTGTGAATGGGTCGTGAATCAGATTAGCTAGTATATGATAGTGACAACCAGCCTCAACTCCTCCCTATTTTGGCCTTGTGCTCTAATTGTATTTTAAATATAATTCGACGGTGAGCGCAAGATACATCGACCGAGTTCTAGTCAAGTGACTCGAAGTAGGTCTCTTATATTGTCCAAGTTTCAATTTTATAGTGTACTCGGATCATAGGCATGTCCGGGTTCGGGTAAACTTAGATAAGCCTAAGTTTATCATGGCTGGTTGCTGGAAATTGAACGCATCATTATTTGGTGAGCAAGATTTCCGGGACCAACTTCTACTAATGCTACAACGGGAATTGTCTGGGGCTCTAGTTGGGAATAAGTCGTGGGATTCCTTGAAATCTAAACTTAGGTCTTTTGCTGCTGATTTTAGTCGTCGACTCAACCTAGCAGGGTTTGCAGCGCAAAAGTCTCTTGAGGCCAAATTAGGTCGGGCGATTAAATCTCGTGACAGTTGGGACGTAGCCGTAGCTATGGTGGAGCTGGCCTCCTTGCTTATCAAGAAGGATCAAGCTCTAGTAGTTAGGGCTAGCATAAAAAGAATGTCTTGCGAGGCTACGAATATGGCCGCTTCATTGCGTGCAGAGGAAGCTCGTATGGCATCTAGTCGGCATATCGCGAACATCACATCGACGGACAAGCGGACTGTGACTACGGACGTGGAAATTTGTGGGGCTTTTTGTAACTACATTCAGGAGCTGTTTCCCAGCGATACCGGTCTGAGTCCTGCTCATTTTAATGCCTATTTTGCCAACTTTCCTGGCCTCAAGGCGAATGAAGCGGCAGGGCCCATTACAGGGGTGTGATCAAGTTGCTTCGCAAGAACAGAGGCGGTATGCATGGGTTAAATAATTATCGGCCTTTGACGATGTTATACACAGAGTTTAAGATTTTATCCAAGGTCTTAGCCGGCCGTTTGCAGACTGTCCTCTCTAGTCTGATTGGACCCGAGCAGGCTTTTGCTGTGAAGGGCAGGATTATTCAGGATAACCTTCATTTGGTACGCCTGATGATCAACAAAGTCGACAGTGATGCAGCTCTGATCAATTTAGATCAGTCCAAGGCTTTCGGTAGGGTTGAACATCGATTTCTGCAGGCTGTCATTTCGGCCGCCGGTTTCGGGGCGGACTTTTGCACTTGGATCCGAGTGGTGCATGCGTCCCCCAGTGTGCTGGTAGAAGTGAATGGGGTGAGATCGAAACCTAACATTTTGTCCCGCTCCATTCGTCAAGGTTCTCCGCTGTCTCCATTGCTGTACGTTTTTGCGTTGGAACCTTTCCTGCGTAAGTTGAAGACGAATCCGGTCCTTCGCGGAATGTCCTTACCTGGTGCTACCATCGGCCAGGTACTCCGCCTATGCTGGGGACTTTTCGGTTCTTGTGTCTAGCAGGGCTGAAATTAACGAAGTCACTAAAGAAATCAAGGGGTATGAGAGAGATGGTGAGAGGGGCCAAGATCAACACGATATGTCTGTTGGCTTGCGGTTGGGTTCGTGGAAGGAAGTTACTCTTCCCGGATCTTTCCTCTGGACGTACGGGCCGGTCAAGGTATTCGGCGTCTGGTTCGGTCCCGACTTCCTGTTGGAACTGAATTGGTCGGAGGTGCGGGAGAAGTCCGAGCTTGCAGTTCGCCTGAGGACTCTGAGGAATCTTTCCTTGAAGGGGAGGGCGGAAGTATGTGCCTCGAACATCTACCCGATTCTCCTTTACCGACTCTCCGTGCTTCCACTCCAGAATGACACGTTATTGGTGTTTGTAAGGCTCTTGTTCTCCTTCTTGTGGGGAGGCAATTCCGCCATGGTTAGTCGAGAGATCTGTTACCTCCATGCTTCTGATGGCGGTCTGGGTATGCCTTGCGTTGAGATTCATCGACATACGCTTCGCATCACTTACCTAGACCGGATGTGTATGCAGTTGGATGAGAGCGGTGAATTCTGGAAGGAAGACGCACGTAGAGAATTTTCATCCTTAAGAAGTGTGCGCTCGTGCGAGGAGGAGGCCGGCTTGCTCTCAAGTAAATCTTAGGAGCGAATGATCGACTCCCCGACGTCCAGCCGTTGTCACATAAGGCATGATATTAGCTGTTAGTTACGGGGAACGTTTGAGATGCTTTGATAGGCGAGCTTGGTTTGACTAAGCGGAAGGCTCACTGCATATGGCCTTGGTCGCCCGGGTTGAAATGTCTCAATAGCACTGACGCATCACTCACCTGGTTGTTGATTCGAGAAACTTTCTGGGTCGCCAAAAGACTTCGTGCAGCGGGTTGGGGTAAATCGCGAAACTTTGTTCGCTGCAGTGAGGAGGTGGAGACCATAGGTCACGCCTTCCTTCATTGTAGGGTCATAGCTCCGTTGTGCAAGTTTGTTGAAGACATTATGTTTCGCATGCTGCGCAGAAAGTACTTTGTCCTCGAGGCCAGGTCTGTCTGTAGCAATATAGTACCGCCGTTAACTAAGGCTGAGCACTATGGGTTCCTTTGCTTACTGGGGGTTATGCGAGTCGTGATATAGACGACGTGACAGAAGGAATACCATGGGGCCGAGAAGTTTACCTCTTCCCAACTTATCCTTTTCTGTAAGCATCAGCCTAAAGTCAAGATCAGGACGGAAAGGATGCGACACCAACCATTGTAATTTGGCGAAAGGTAGATGAGTCTTGCGCGTCACTGCAGAGTAAAAGTGCTGAGTTGGCGTGGAATTTTGATGCCGGTTAGCCTGTAAGAATATTGGGATTGCTGGGTTGAACAATGGCAACCCTTCCGGTGTATAGTTTAGAGTACGTCGTTTTTTGCTTTAGTTTTTTTTTCTCTTTTTTCAAGTAAATTTAGCTAGGGTATGTATGCTCATTGGCCCTATTTTCTTTCTTTTGTTTAATCCCCCACCCATTTCATCGTTAGATGGTTAATGATACCAGTTCTCTGGTTGGTGCGTGGCGTTTTTCGTTTCGAGTGTTTTTCGTATTTGCTGTTGTGTTCGGATGAGTGGGTGTATGTAGTGAGTGAATAGATTGTACGAATGTTTTTATATTTTTCCAAGTCCCGCATTGATTTCGTCCAGTTAACTGATGTTTCTGTCACAGTTAGGACTGGCGGGGGTTACTAACACTGTTTAGTTTCTTGTACATAGTTTTGTACTCACTGTAAATTCTTACTGGGTTTTTTGGATTTTTGAATTGTTATTCCACCCCCCCCCCCGAAGACAAAGAATTTTATATATCAGGATAGTTAGGACTGCATAGAGTTTCTAAGGCATGATGCTGGATAAAGTAAGAATGGTACGTAAGAATGAGTTGTTTTGGTGAAAGGAATATTGTTTGTCTGATTGGGCCGGTGTTTGCGGCTAGCTAAGTTTCATGTTAAGAGAGAAGATGACCATCCTATTCCCCAATCCCTCTTTTCGGCCTTGTACTATATTGGTACTTTTTTGTACAATAAATAATCTGCAGACGGAGATTCGTCTCCAGCAGGGCTGGTCAAACGCTCTGCCTCCGGGCAAAGAGTATCCACAGACGAGGCTATGTCGAAGCTACCCGACACCGTTTTATACGGGTCTACGGGAAATTTTTGGCCTACGGGCTGGGATACCCTACATTGCATTCAGCCTTTTGCCACATCTGACCGCGTGGGGCGGTTGGTAGATATCCTGCAAGTTTAGATACATTGTGAAATTCACTTGATTCAAATCCAGCAGTTGATTTCTACGCGCCGCTGGCGAATCAGATATTGTTCTTGTGCTGAACATTTTCGTTCATTACCAACTTCGTGTGAATATTTTATTCAGAAACCTTCCCTAGGTTACAACACATGATGTGAAATGTTTAAAAAATGAATGAATAAAAGGTAGCAAATACGCTGTTATTCTCTGTTACTCAGGATTTAAATATCTACGGTGATTGTAAAATTTTCCAAACTCACTTCCCTCAGTCTGTATTCAAGAAATTACAAGTATAATTCACTGTCTTGGAGTACATATATTACATAATAGTTCAGTACTCATTTCTTTGTTTCTAATGATTTTCATGTTTCTTGATACTTTGCTTAATTTTTGGAAGGCATCTCTCTTTATCACAATCCACCTTCTGATTTCGGTGTCTCTTATTGCAAAAAAATTCCTACCAGTAAGGCATATTTAAGTGCATAAGCATTTCGTTACCTGATCAATTCACGTATATGTTTTATCACCGACGATACTTGTCCGGCTTACTAATACTTATTCGAAATCAGGATATGGGAGTTAAATTTAAAATATTACAGACCCAAATATTTCTAAAGTATTATAAAAATAGAGAATAAAATGGGAAAAGTATATCCAGATATTATTTTGCAAATATTCTGATTTTTTTTTTCATGAATACCTATCATTTGTTAAATAAAATTTCTATGAGTAACCAAATTCTCTTCATCAAATTTGTTAAAATATAATTAACTAGCAGGCTTCGCCCGATAGTTATCGCTTTTCAGAGATATATTCTCTATTTGAAATCTTTGAAAGAAAAATTTTAAATGAACATTTCACTCATAAATTGGCCTGTTATGGTTAAGGAAATTTTGACAAATAGATGCCAACTTGTTGAAGGCGGAGTAAAATGCAAATTTCAAAAACTTTTCTGCGCTATATAAAACGATACTACTAAACAGAACTATTTTTTATATGAAAATCAAAAGAATCCTCGAATAAAAGAAAAGTAGTGAAGGACAGTTAATTAATAAAATAGTTTTTCTTAAAATCAATATGCAAATTATTTAAACCTGAATAGTGATATTGCCCAGAAGTACATAATATATAATACAGATATTGAGCTTTTAGTTAGTAAATTGCATTCTGAGCGACTGTTCCGTTGTTCTCTCTTTCTACGGACGGGAGGAACCCGAAGCAGGCTCCGCCAAAGGGCGGAGTCTTCTTTGGGGAGGTAAAACCGGCCCTAAACCCGTTTTTACTTGTTCAATGGGCATATTTTTGGCCGTGCCCACGGGCTCAGAATGCCCACGTTAAAAAGACCGTGTGCCACATGACACCCTCGGGGGGTGGGTGACTGAATATCGTCAGTAAATTGCTATTTTTATTCAATATTTCATGAAATTAATATTTCAGTCGACGTATTATTTAATATCTTAGGGTGTTTTTTACTCGGATTAAAAGTAGAAATCTGTATGCGGATATTCAAGGCGAGCTTCGCTTTCCATGAGTTTCATTGCTTTACAAATATTTCGGAATTATGGATTTGATCTATACATAGAAGTGTATTAAGTCCGTTCGCAAAAATACTCAAATTACTCTATAGCCAAATTGACTGTTACTTTACCATGTTGAGTCATTTGTGGAAATTTTCGGAAAAAAATATAATTAGGCTGGTCTAATATTCTGTCATGGCAGAGGCTACACTGCTTCTTTTTTCCGCCATTTGGTTATCGTTTTGTTTGTCTTCGTTGAAGCATTACTTTTGATTAATAATTTCTCTATTGTGTTTGACATCAATCCCGCGGGAAATGATGATATATGATGGATTTCATCATATACTCAATTCTAATGGGGAAAATGCCATTTTTACAGACAACTATTTTACATAAAATTCCATAATTAAATCATTTTACACGATTTAAGATTATATTATGCAAATCAATGGCTTCACCATAAAATTGTTTTTAACAAATCGATATTGGTAAAGGACAAATTTATACTTACGTATCGTTCGAATGAAAGTTTATTATATATAAACATATAAAAACGTGTTCTGGGTGTATCAAGATTTATATTGGAAATAAACTATGCTTGATTATTTTTTTAATTTCAAAATGTAGAAGAGAAATACAACCAAACATTTTTGTTACAATATCTTACATACTTTTCATTCATCCGGTATTTCCATAAAGAATATAGATGATAATGGCTCTTCCCAACTGCCGACTTCTGGAGGTCTTGACATTCCGTTAATTATACCTGCCATAATATATTCTACTATCCATTATACAGAGACTTGTTTAATGCAGTATTAGATATGTCTTTATTCCTTAAGTATATATTGTATGTATCCATTCAACAAATGCTTCATTCATTATGTTAATAGTAATATTGGCCGTTTTATTATCAGGAAACTTCGGCATTAATTTAACGAGTGGCCAGCACTACCGTTGATTGAAATGTTCATATTCTTTCTCTTAAAACAAATTTTCAGAAAAATAGGTTTCTCAAATGCAGTAGCTATTATCCTGCGTCCAAGTATTGGTAGGGTTTATTTCCTAATATTTATTTGGGGTAGTGTGGAAAGTTAACATCTAGATTGTTTCATTATTTTCTCTTCAAATTGCGTGTGCTATCCGTTGTAGTTGTGGCTGTTGTTGAACGTCCTCAAGAGATGTAATTTCTTTTATTTGGTACACTTCTTTGTTTCTCATATTTTGTAGCACCAGTTCACAAGGTTTGATGTCCTTCACCAATAACCGCAGGCTTCATTCGTCCAAATATATTTTAACCACTGATCAGTGAAAACGGTAGTAAAGAGTTGACAGATTAATTATTTCTGAAGAGTTGTGGTGCCAAGTATGGCGTCCATGTGAAAATCTCGATCCGATATTGCTTAACATATTACTCATATTTTTATTTAAAAAACATGAGATGTCAAGTTCAAGGTTTTCTTTTGTCGCCCTATTGTGAGTATCCCAGAAATTTCACCTTTTGCTTTATGATTTTAAATAATGTTTAATATTTTCTTTCATTTTCTTTAATACTTCTTAAATTCTCACATGGTATATAAATGATAATCAGATTATCTTCGCTAGAACTATATACCCATTACTTCTTTTCTCTTCTTCATTTTACCATGAATTGTCTATCATCCACTGTCATTTAATATGCTTGCATAGAAGATCCGTATTATTTTCTATGTTTCTGATGACATTTCCTGTTTCGTAATTGGTTGATTAGGTTCTGGAAAGCATCTTTCTTTTGATTCTATATTGTAAGCGCTACTTGCTATTTATATACTTCCTTGGTCTTTCATTCTGTGGATCTCTTAGTGCCCAACTATCTTGAATATATAACCTTTACAGTATTACGTTCCCAGAACTTTCTTTTGGTAGAACAGTTTTCTCTTCTTCTAGGCATCATTATTATGATTATCCACAATTTCCTACTGGATTGCTGTCACCTATTTCTTTAAACCCGATGTCGATGAAATTGTTTTGACGACAGTCAACATATTTGCAAGACCGAACTTTAACAATATGCAATTCAAAATACTTTTCGATCATCGTGAACGCATAGTCAAATACCTTTTTATCAAGATCAACCAAAAATACTTTGGATTTTTCAAGATAAACTCATAATCCTTGAAATCAATCATAATTATACTGCCTATAATCATTGCTTAATACATTACTCAGCTTTTAATTCCTACTTTCTTCTAATACACGTTGATTGCCTTTTCGTCAACGGCCCAATTTCTAGCTGACCTCTGAGATCTATCCAATAGCGCACTAAATCTTTCATAAAATTTACTGTCGAGAAATCGGTTCTTTGCTTAAAATTGCACATTCATTGTATGATGTCCATATAATAGTAGGAGCTTTATTGTCTTCATATATTTAGCTTATATTCTTAGTATTCTGAAACTATTCACATTGTTTATATTTACAACGCTAGCTTGAAATATTTTTATTGGTCAATTCTAATTTCTTGTACAATATTTATTTATTAATTTATTTAATCATCCTTTTTTGACATCAAAGCCAATGTTTTTGTAGTTCATATCTTTCTAGTATTTTCTTTAACATTTTAGATCGGTTTACTTTTTTCCGTTTCATTCATTTATTAGCTACGCGCTTAGTTCCCGTTATTTAAATAGTTTATAGTATTCTGCATATCTTGCTTTGGTGATATCTTTATTTCCACTATTCAAATGTGTTTATATCTAAACTTAAAGTATAAACATCAAGGAATATATTATAAAAAAGATATGGGATAGGAAGAAGTAAATCTATTGTCATTTAAAGCCACCCTAACTCGAGATGTTCACATTCCACACTACTTCAACTAAAATGTTAAGAAGGAAACTGTCGTAAATACTGGAAAAGGTGACAACAGCTAGAGAACTGGTTAAAACTATTTTCCTGAAAATTCGTTTTGAGACAATCGTTTTATAAATTTAAAATGAACGTTGTACTGCCTCCTCGGTCAATGGATGTCAACTGTTTCCTTGTATAATATTATTATTAGCATTAACATTACTGTTGTATTGTCTTTCCTATCATGAGTCTACTATGGACTCTTCCAATTACTATAAAGTAGTAGGAAAAATAAGCTTCGGGAATACAGCGATAGACTGTGGGCACCTCGGCGTGGTGTAATGGTTAGCAAGCTTGTCTCACTAGAACACATTACGACTGACTAGTGAGTTCAATCCTCACTGAGGGCTCCATACTTCCGGCCTTGTGCCACATCTAAGCAGCGCTTAGAAAATCGGGGCACCTCGAGGTGGTGTAATGGTTAGCAAGAATGTCTCGCTAGAACAATTACAACTGAGTTCGATCCTCACTTGGTGCTTCTTTCTTTTGGCCATGTGCCACATCCAAACTACAGTGATAGACCGTTCTATCGAAGCTGTTCGCAGCTTCTGTCGATCGAACTTCCTATCATAAGCAGGGAGGAACACGGACGAGGCTGTGTCAAATGGCAGAGTTTCGTTCGGGGAGTTAGACAGACCTGAACCCGTTTATGCGGGTTCTACGGGGATTATCGGCTTTGTGCCACATAGAACCCTCGTGGGGGAGATGTTAAAAATTAACAGTGACAGACTGTTCCTCCGAGGCTGTGACTATTCGCGTCTCCTGTTGAACTCTCTGCCTTGGGCAGAGAGGTACCCGGACGAGCCTATGCCGAAGGGCAGAGTTTCGTCCGGGAAAGTAGAAAAAGCCGAACCTGTTTATGCGGGTTCTACGGGGATTTTTTAGCCTCGGATGACCCACGTTAAAATCGGTCTTGTGCTACATAAAAACCCTCGTGGAGGGGCTGTTAAATATAACAGTGATAGACTGGACGCTGGTCAACCGACACATATTCCCAAGCCGTGTAACGCACTTCTGTTGTATTTACTGTTCAATACATTATTTATCTGCAAAATCTTGTTTTGTTATTCCTTAACCAATTACTTGGTAACAACAATTACCATGGCTTGGCATCACAGGAATGTTCAAAGTTACATCAGCTGTGTTCTAACATACGATGATTCTTATGTGTTGTTGCGCCAAGACGACCTGATCATCAATTAGAGTATCATAGTAAATGTCATATGGCAGAGAGGGATAATTTATGAAATTATATGGATATTAGATATTCACTCTATTTAAATTGTCCCGACTTGTCCTTATCTGTATTGTTATATTCACGACGTTTCGGTCGTTGTACGCCACTGCCTTCTTCAGATTATATACGTTGGAATTTCGACCCGACCACTTCATTTCGTCCACTTGACATGACTTTTCTTGATATCTCAGTTTCAGTTATTTCCCTTTACCAACTCATCTGTCCAGGTTTTTGCTAACTTCTTCTAAGGCCAGGTATTGAACTAACAACTATTTGAGTCAAGTGACAGGATTCCTTCAACCAACGCTTCGCTTTTATCGACTGTGTCATGTTCCCTTGGAAATAACTGAAACTGAGATAACCAGAAAAGCCGCGGCGCGTGGATATAGAATACTCTACTCCAGTGAACGAAGTAAAGGTTTCGGCTCGAAAATGCAATGTATATCACCTCGGGAAGGTCGGACTTTACAACGGCCGAAACGTCGTAAATATGACGATAAAAACGAAGACAATTGTCCAAACTAATGTCAATAGTGAAAATAGTTACACTACCCCATCTTAGAAATATAAAAAAGATGATGGATATTTGATACCCCAACCCCAATCCACATTGTCACATTTCTAACGGCATTTATTTAACGGATGATATCGTTGTATGCGAAATGTGTGACAGAGTTGCGCAGTTTAGGCTTGAGGAGCAATGTCAGAGTCACCGATGTAACTGGGTAAAGCCACCTTCGATTGACATGTTCTTGTTCGAGATTTTACGGATAATGTCGCACTTTAAACCCTACTTTTATATCATGGCGTATTGGTTGTGATGGGAGAGATCTTTCCCATCAAGTTCATGCACCTTGTAATATCAAAAACTTACAGATAGTTAAAATTACTGGATTTTTGTGTGCTATACATCCTTTTCTTTGGTAGTAAACTTTTGGTCAATTTCCCTAAATTAGTGAGGAAAAAAATGTAAAGGACGCAGAATTGTAGATCCACAGAAATATGCTGAAAATTCCATGGATGAAACGAGTATGCAACAAAGAATTAAAGTAAATGAGGACAGAAAAAAAATTCTACTCGAAATCAGGACAAGATAAGCAAATTGATTAGACACATAAAGAGAGCTTTAAAAAGTTAACCCTCACGGGTATTATTAAGAGAAAGTGTGATAGAGAATGGCACATAACCACTAACTTGATGAGCTTGTGTGGTTGCATGGTGGAATTGAGAACGGGGAACGTAGAACTTAGCAATGTACAGAGGACATATAACAAGATCGAGGAGATATAAAGTAGAGTCCAAAACTAAGGTCCTTTAATGACATACGCTGCATTATTCGATCTTCTCTTGCCGAAGTTTTGCGGGGTCTGCCGGTTTTAAAAGCACTAAATATTTTGCCAGTATCGTTGTAGGATTTAACAACCCTGCCTACAACACTCTTGGAACGTTTCACTTTCTCTGAAATCTCTCTAATGGTGTGCTTTTCCTTGTGTAGCTTCACAATAGCTTGTCTCACAGAGTAATCAAGTTTTTGGCGTTTCGCCATGGTGCCGGCTGGTGAAACGTTTACAAGTGACTAAGTAAGACTTATTCTTTAGAGGAAATCAAAAATTTTTGAATATAGCATCCTGTTTACATTGTTTTTCTCAGTTTTGTCGCTTACTTTTGGACGATCCTATTTTGAAAATAAATAAATAATTGTTATAATTCTTTTTCTATCCTTTGCAAATGATTCAAATTTTAGTATGTTATTATGGATGATAACGACTACCAGTTGTCAAAATTTCAGCTTTTCACAGTTGTTATTTCTAACAAATATTAGGTTTTAAAATTTTGTCCCTTAGTTTTGGACGCTACTGTATATATAAATATATATTTTGTTTCTTCTCCGACAACTTAGGAAAGCGATATTACATGGTTTTACTGCACTCGTAGCCCAAGATAAATATATTTCTAGTATAAATATCCGTGGTGTATTTTATTTATCCACCCATATGCGTTTCTATTACGACTTATTAAAATAGGTTGCAACCATGTTCGAAGCAACGATAACAGGTTAACCCGGAATTTGAAAGAATGGCTGAAGACTAATGCTAATATCCAGAAGAGCGACTCATTGTAGATTCTTAGACTAAAGTTTTCAGTATTCGTACTATTGTCCTCATCTTTGTCGCCATATTCATCACAACGTTACGGACGTTGTACGCTCCGGCCTTCTTCAGGTGGTTGGAACTATGGAACTGAACCCTTTATTTCGCTCACTGGGGTAGACTGTTCTAGTTCCAAGAATGTTTGATGGATGTCAGTTATCAGTTATCTCCTGCTAATTTCCCTCTGAAAGTTCTCCACTGCCATAACCGGGTATTGAACTCACACTCTTTGGGTCGTGTCACTGTATCTAACCAACATTTTTATCCACTGTGCCATGTGTCCTTGTGAACAGTCTACCCCAGTGAGCGAAATTCCTGTTCGAAATTCTAACCACCCGAAGAAGGCCGGAGCGTACAACGGCCGAAACGTTGTGATAAATATGGCGACAAAGATGAGGACAATAGTCCGATTAATATAAATAATATACATAATACCTCATCTCAGAAATATAGACAGACTCTAAAGTTTTCAGGTTACCTAAAGTGGAAAGATTACACTGAATCTAAGTTTCTAAGTCTGCAACTAAAAAAATTAGTTTAAAGACTAATTTCTAAAAAGAAAGAAATAAAATATTTATAATTCCTTCTATACGTCATTTGGTTCTCATATTGTTGCCATATCTGGCTAGATGATCCAGCAAATTATTTAGAGATCCAAAGTATAATCAGCAAAGTTGACCTGTCATCTCAGTTTCAGCCACTTTCCTGCCGGTGTAACGGATCTTCCCTGTGCCTTCTCTAAAAATAATTGCATGCTAATTGTTCTAATGGAATTTCCTTTATGGTATGTATACTTTTTGAATTTTGCAGTACTAGATTTGCGGTAAGGTCTCATTATTTTTACAGTTGAGATGGCGTGATTTAATCATAATTCTATGGTAAGAGTGTTGGAAATATTGTCACCTCTTACTTGTGGAACTCTCTTTCGGTTTACAGCTTCCCAGAAACTTGGAAATTTTAAATGTAGTGTGAATCGTTATCTTCTAACTTCTGAATTATTTTTCCTTTATTTCCCCCTCTCTTAATAGTCATTTTCTTATATTTTCTAACATTCAGTAATCCCGTTGCGTCCGAGTGGATTTGTTGCCTTTTGTGGTGAAAGTATTAAAAGAAAAAAAAAAAACACAGAGCAAAAACGCCCTTCTTAGAAGGAAAACATAATTTTGGTTTAAGAAATTTAACGTTTAACAAATATCTATGACAGGCATGTAAGTCTGTCATAGAAATTTCTTATTTTTTTCACTTCCTTTGTATATATTATGTACCGCAAACATTTTATACAAGATGGTTTAAATTAGCTGTTAAAATAAAATAAATCCAATTTAGTAAATGTTCAGTTTTATTAAATCTTCGATTTTATCTTTAGTTTCCATTTTCTGGAACTCTTTTTTTCCCAAATTAACATATTCTTTTATTTTTGTGACTAGAGGTGTTACACTTTTGGAAAAAAAGTTGTTGTAAACTTGGTTTCGTTTAGTTTGGTTTATTATGTTTAACGGCATATCAACCTCAATAGTTTATTTGATGCCGACAAAATTTTCAGGATAAATTCGTATGAATAGAATATGTATTCTTTAGTTTAGATTGGTTTGCTTTATTTTGTTTTACGGTATATCAACCTCAATAGTTTTTTTTTTAATGCCGACAAAATTTTTTATTGCTGGTAATATTTTGCTTTGACAAAAATCTGTTTCTCGTAATATTTTTCTTTCAAAATTGTATTGCTGGTTATAATTTTTTTCAAAAAAGTTTTGCTAGTAATAGTTAACTATTTGCCCATAACTTGGACCCTAACAGGTTCTACCACCTTGGGCCAGGGTGGACCTGGGTTCCGCGCTTCTCAAAACCTCCTAGTCAGAGGCCTTGCTGCTGGATGTAATGTATCGTCTTACCCAGGAAACGGATGTAGTTTAACGATTACACAGGACGATGTAAACTTGGATGTACGGGTGATATAATGGATAATGAGTCGCAATTCGAAATCGAAGTTCTTTACATTCACATTATACAAAAAAAAACAATATGATGGAACCATTATCCCCACCGTCCATTATATAAAATTTTTTCACTATACCATTATTAAATTCTTTCGAATTCATTTTAAAATATTTTTCTGCCTTTCAAGAACCTTCAAAGGGTTATTCAGCCGTAGAAAACGAATCAACCAAACTAGACATGAATATTTCAATATTGTTATGGTCCAGGTTAGGACCAAGGAAGAACAACACGAACACAAGACTAGAAATAACGAAGGTATATTACACGAAATAATAATACAAGATGTGGAAGGTGTTAGTATGACTGTCAGTCTGGTTTGGAGTGAACTAATATCCGCTCGACTCGATTCGGCATCTAGCCACCCCCCCACGAGGGTTGCATGTGGCACAAGGCCGAGTTTAACGTTATATATTTCCTGAGCCCGTAGGCTATAAAAAATATGTAGAACCTGTTATAAACGGGATCTGGTTTGGTCAACCTCCCTGAACGAGACTCTGCCCTTCGGCGGAGCCTCGTCCGGGTTCCTCTCTGCTCAGAGGCAGAGAGTTCGAAAATTTTTCGAGAATTTCTTGATTCGGCATATTAGCCCCCCCCACGAGGGTTGCATGTGGCACAATTTGATTTTTTATCAGGGTTTCCCTGAGCCCCGTAGGCTCAGCCAAAAAATATGCCCGTATAACCCGTAAAACGAGATCAGGATGGTCATTTTTCCCCGAACGAGACTCTGCCCTTCGGCGGAACCTCGTCCGGGTTCCTTTCTGCTCAAGGCAGAGAGTTCGACCGTCAAGTCGAGAAGCTCGGCTTGATTCGGTATTTTTAACCACCCCCACGAGGGTTGCATGTGGCACAAGGTCTTTTTTATCTGGTTTCTGTTTAGCCCGTAGGCTCAGCCAAAAAAAATGCCCGTATTACCCGTAAAACGAGATCAGGTTGGTCATTCAAATGAACGAGATTCTGCCCTTCGGCAGTGAGCCTCGTCCGGGCTTTATACAAATTTCAGAGGCAGAAAGTTCGACCGTCAGATCGAGAAGCTCGGCTTAATTCACCCCGTCTCTTGAGAGGCGTAGTATTAGATAGTGTTAGGAAGAGTTCATTCTGTTGTCAATAGAAAAGGACCCAATTAATATTTTAGTAATTCCTGATTTAAAAAATTTAACGAAAAATCTGTTTTTTTATATCTTAACTTTAAAATAAAATTAAATTCAATTCATATAACACAAATTCATTATTACCAATCTGTATTTGTGAAAAATCTTCTAATGTATCTATTGAGCATCTTATGGTTGAATTTCTAATATAAAAATTGTTCTACCCAGTAAAGGATTATGCCCTAAGTATTTTATATATATTGATTGACAATGAAATCAAGATCACATATAAATAGATTTGTACAGGCGTGGAGAAAATCAAAAGCATTGGTTGGAGATCAAACAGTAATATATCAAATATATTATTGGCACTGATAATAGTACCATTAAATTTTTTTCAAATAATACTCGGCATTTATAAAACAAAAAGATGACATAATTAGAAACCAAACATATCAAATCTTTTTGTTGAAGCTATTGTTGAGAAAAATAGGTTTTACAACTCAAGTGACTGTTTTTGCTCTTTTCTAATTAATGATTGTTTCATTTTTAATCTTTAAGGATAATGCGATTGGAATTATGTGGAATAAACGAGGTCCTTATTCTCCTTTCATCTGCCATATGACATTCATTTTATGCGTTGATGTTGTTGAAATCCTTCAGGTGATGTGGTTTCTGTTATTTTGTAAAGAAGGTCTTTGTAATTCGATTCACATAAATTAAATAAGTAAAAAGCGCTAAAAATAAACTTTCGATTCATTAACGAATAAAAAAAAACCATCAATCAAGAAATGAAAGCGTTTGTATGCAACTAACATCATAGACATTTCTGAAGGTGATTGACGCCATGCATGACAGCCATATGAAAGTTTTGATCTGACCGGGTTATTTAAGAACATGACTGGAGTTTTCAGGTTAATGTTTAAGTTTTGTAACAATTTCCAGTGTTGGGCGA
>CAHIKZ030001863.1:0-50000 GCA_903632075.3 Acanthosepion pharaonis
TTCATAAAGTATAGATAAAAGTGAAGGTTGATCTGAACAGTTTCCATGAAAGTAATTATAGAAAAGGCAAAGGAAAGCAACATTATGGCGGGGGCCAAGTGACTGAAGCCGAAACGCCAGGTCAGGACCAATAATATTGCTGATTCTTCTTTGGATTTTATCAAGAATCTCTAAATATACATCCGGAGCACCGGGCTATATGTTGCAGCAATATTCAAAATATGGACGAATGGTAGAGTTAGAAATTTGTAAGATAGACTGAGGGGAGAAAAATTGTGTCTAGCATGACACAGTGAATTTTCTAGCAGATGACACAGATTGAATATAACTTTCCGAGCAGACTTCGTTCCTCATGAACTAAACAATGGCTAATAATCACATCGGACATACAATACGTTTTCGACTTCTTTTGCAATCGGACCATAGCCTCATTAGGCAGAACACACACTAAGACCTTCTATTTACACCTCGTAGAAACATCAACATACTACACAAAACGTTTAAAAATAAAACTTTTAATAATAATAAACGTCAGACAAACTGATTAATGTTTTAAAAAATTTGGGTTTATGTAGATTTGTATTGGTGTTATTGTGGAAGTGGTGGGGGAAATTTCGTCGTTTTGTCATTCATCGTACTAACGCAAACATCGATGTATGCAGACACATATACATACTTGGTCGTCCGTCGGGACTCATACATATATATAAACATATGTGGACAGTTTCGGCTATGACACATGTATGTATACGGGTGGTGTTATGTCTATACATACGCATTTGTATGTTGAAATGTTGAAATTTAAACATTTAAAGTGTGGGGGAAATGTCTCGTTAATGTCTCGTGAATGTATCCATGTCATATTATGAAATTTTTTTTTTTTTTTTTTCCGTTGAAAAATATTTGAAAATATTTTTCTCGCATGTATGTATATACGTGTGGTGGGGTTTTGTAAAATTATGATAGGTAAAAAATTATTATTATTATTTATATTTATTTTTTAAATTTTTGAAAAAAATGGGGGTTTATTTGTTATATTTAAAGCTGGTTATTTGTTTTGTTTTGGTGACTGTGTATATGTAACAGGTAAAAAATTGTAATCCTTATGTTTAATTTTAATTTTCAATAAACTGATGTTTAATTTAATAACGGGTTTATATGATATGATGTGATAGTAATGTTTCAAGGGATTGGAGACAATGATATTTAGGTTTTAGCTAATAGTTATTGTAAACTGGAAGAAATTGCACAAGTAAAAATGATTAGTAGAAATAATGGTGGGAGAATGATAAAACCATGAATGTAGTTATCGTGGTGTACATTTTGAACAAATGTGGTTGTTGGTGTTTTATTTTTTTTTTTATTTTGTTATATGTATTAATTTATTTTGGTATAAATCCTGATAATAGGTATTCTGAAGGTAAAATTGGTAGTTGATAGATATCTATAATTTTTAATTACAAAATAATCTCAAATATATTAACAGCTGCCTATAATAGGTGTTTGTTTCATGGTACACCAATATGGAATATGATGTAAATCTGATCATATTGTTTTAAAGTATTAAATATGCATAGAATATAAATATTGTATTGGATTATATGTTAATATGGCAAATGATGTAGAGATAATCTCCAAATGTAGGTGAGAACAAATAATATTATCCGTTAATAGATATACCAAACGGATAAAAGTGATTACTAACCAACAATGACAATTTAATTTCAAGATACCATCAAAATAATTGCATCTATCATTATTATAATCACACCACCATTAGTAATCACTTTTACTACAATACCTTTTAACTATCAATATTATCATTACCACCAACACACAGCACCATCACTTATTCTCACACCCACTATTAACATATAAATCCACTACAATCTTTATTACTCCCCAGCATATTTAATACTTTAAAACAATATGATCAGATATAATTTCCATATGTAACCATGAGAATAAACACCTATTACCAGGCAGCTTTAATATAATAACAATAATAATTTTTAATTAAAAATTAAAAATTATATTTCTCCAACTACCATAATTTTACACAGAATACCTATTATCAGGATTTATACCAAAATAAATTAATACATATAACAAAATAAAACAAAAATAAAATAAAATACCAACAACCACTTTTTAGTTCAAGCTACCACCACTATAACTACATTCATGGTTTTATCATTCTCCCACCACCGTTACTAATCATTTTTACCAATTTACAATTTCTACCAATTTACAATAACAATTAGCTAGCTAACTATCATTGTCTCCAATTTTTGAAACATTACTATCACATCATATCATATAGACCCGTTATTAAATTGAACCATCCTCTCACCCAGCACATTGAATATTTAAACATCACCATATAAATTATCCAATAAGGATTACAAATTTCTACCTGTTACATATACACAGTCAAAAAAAACAAACAAATAACCAGCTTTAAATATAACAAATAAACCCCCATTTTTTTTTTAAAAAATTTAAAATAAATATAAATAATAATAATTTTTACCTATCATAATTTTATTTAAAAATAATGATACCACACGTATATACATACATGCCAGGAAATATTTTTCAGCAACGGGAAAAAATTAATATGATGTATACATTCAGACATTAACGAGACATTTCCGCCACACTTGAATTTTTCAACATTTCAACATACAAATGCGTATGTATAGATATAACACCACCCGTATACATACATGTGTCATAGCCGAAACTGCCCACATGTTTTTTATATATGTATGAGTCCCGACGGACGACCAAGTATGTATATATGTGTCTGCATACATCGATTTTTGCGTTAGTACGATGAATGACAAAACGATTCGAAATTTCCCCACCACTTCCACAATAACACAAATACACGCAATCTACATAAATATAAATATTTAAAATATATAATATAGTTTATATATACGATCGCTAAAGAGTGAAACCAGAGGTCACAAAACTCACATAAAACCTATATATATATATATATATTATATATAAATAAACCAATACCCAAGGAAAATGATAAAAAAAAGAAAGATTTATGAACATGAAATTGAATATTTTCAATACAATCGTCCAGAATTGAAGCTCAGAGTCCATATAAAAAAAAATATATAAAACGATTAAAAGTAACTACGTAAATCCCATATGAAATACAATATATATATCAAATATATATAAACCCAAAAGATATAAATAAATCTATGGTTTTTTATAAATTCAGAAAGTCATTTCACTTTATGGCAAAACATCATTAAAAAATGGAACAGAATATATAATTAATCCAAAATATTAAACCTATATATATTCTGTTGATGATTTTTTAAATACATAAACATGGTGATCTGACCCACGATTTCCAATTGTTAAAAAGGTTAAAACATAAAGGTTTGTTCAAATTTCTTTATATTTTATATATATATATATATATTTATATATATATATATATCATACAAATCATTAGGAGGATTTGATAATTATATTTAAGTAATTCAGACAAATTATATATATATATATTTATATATATATATATTCAGTAAAATGACATGGTGTTTTGATTTGAGGTTGAACAAAAAAAAATTTGTTTTGGAAAATATTTTAAATGGACATTTAATGTTATTTTTATGGTATAAATATTGATTAAAAATTCACAAAATTAAAAACATAACCAGGACGGGAAGGATAGTTATTAAATGTATATTTTTCGCATTCATTGATAATAATATTAAAAAGTATCACTATTCCATGGAAATTTTTTTAATGAGCTATATTCATAAGTAACAACAGTAGAATTCAGGGCATTACTAAATTAAGAAACCTTTTCTATGTACAGAGGGTCCAATGATCCTCATTCTTTCGTATTCCGTTGTTAAGAAGTAATCAGGTTCTTTCCAAGAATTAAACTGAATGGAAAAAATCTAAAGACGATGGATCCGCCGATCACGACGATCTTAAAATTTACAAATATGGAAATCCCTTTTTGATAATGTTCAATCTTCATAATTCAATTCTGCCCATTTTTTAAAACCTTTATAAAGTGATGTTTTTAAATTTGATTTGAGAAGAGAATAGAAAAAATGAAAATGTCAATTAATCTTATTCTGTATATTGGATGCACCCAGATAACATTTTGTATTCGAGCGTATTAAAATTTTTACATTGTCTTTCTTATATATATGTATATATATATATATATATATATATATATATATATATATATATATATATATATATGTTCGTTTTTTTAAGACCTCTTATACTATTGTTAATTAATTTTTTATCTAGTTAAAATCAACGTCTCTAGGATTTCCAGAATCAGATTTCATCTTCTTGTACATCAGAAGAAGAACTGGAAAAACAACACTCTGAGAATAAACCACATCTAAATAAATGGCGCACTTTTTTTTTTGCTTATTTTACAATTTTTTTTTCCTTTCAAAGGGTTAAAAATTAAATCAGAAGAATATTGCAGAATTTTTTCTTTCTGTTTCTTTTAAAGAGGTTTTTTTTATATTCAATATTCACTATCCACATATATCATTTAATATAAAGAATATTTTGTTTATTTGTTAGGTTTGAATATGTATTTATATTACATATTTCAAACTTATCAAATGAAATTACCCGTTCAAATGTCAACTAAAAATAAAAAGGGAAATTTCGTTCCATCTCAATTACATCTTAAATCAAAATAATATTTCATCACAGTATCGATAAAATAATTAAATTTATTTCATAGAATATTTTTATATTAAAAACCCTAAAATTCTTCAATATAAAAGAATCACTGAAAATAAATTTTAAATCCCCTCAAAATGAATGGACTACTTACGCTCTAAAAATGTTGCAATGAGTTGAAAAGATGATTATCAGCGAGAAGGATGACAAGGTTAGAGACGGACGAGTCAAATATTCAATATTTAGGACAGTATTCTATTTAAAATTAGAAACTCTGGCAATATGTGTCAACATTATATAGTCTATATCTATAATAAAGATATCTCTGTGTTTTTATGTCTCTATAATTTTTATTCAAGTCCAAATTTCTTAACCGATTTTTTAATTGAAATTTGTTACATAAATATATAAATATATCGATATTCCTCAAGATCGCCTTTTCAATTCAGGATGTTTTTTCAAAAATTGGTTGCAGAAAAATCGATAAAACTGAAGGTGATTTATGACTTTTTTAAAAAAAATCAAATATAAAGTTACATCTAAAAAGATGTTTTTTGATGTTCTTTGCATAATCAAAACATAGCTCATTATATCGATTTATTAGAGTTCTTAAGGGTTTTCCTGCAACATTGTCTTATTATAAAAATTCAAAAAACTTGAAATTTTTTGGGTTTTTCGTTCCTATTAAAAAATAAAAAATTTTCCATTTTAATAATTTTTTTCAAATATGTCAGATTTTATATCAACATGCAAAACTTCCCTTGTATAAATAAAAACCATAAAAACTATTGAAAAAGCCAGTCAACCATAATTCTGGAGTTGGTTTTTCATCCGATGTTTTGCAAATTTGTCATATCAATTTCATGATTAAGAACACATCAATTGTCTTGTGTGAATGTTTGTTTTATATTTAATTTTAAGTTGAAAAAATCTTCGACAAATTAAGTCCAAAAAACCTTTTGCCATTTAGCCAATAGTTTATAGATATGATTCCATCTAAACTAGCATTCGATCAACCTTTTTGAGGAAAAAAGATTGCTCACTTTCCTAAATATCTTTTTAAAAACCACAAGCAAAATTTTTTTTTTTTCAAAATTAAAATTCCCTGGTTTTTCATCCGATGTATTTTAAAATTCAGATATATATGTCAAAACATATAACACACATATTGTCTTGTGTGAATGGGATTAGTTTTAATTAATTCTCTTAAATTGAAAATCGGTGATATACAATTTTTGTTAAAAAGTCGGCTTTTGCCATTTAGCCATTAGTTTAGATATGATTCATCCTAATCTTTAAAATTCGATCAACCTTTGAGGTGAAATATATTTTAGAAGAATTATTGAATGTAAAAATTGAAATTTCCCTCAAAAGAACCTCTGATGTTAATTTTAATAGATTAATTATTTTCGCCCTTTTCCTGTTGGAATCAGGGTTCATGAATCATTCCTTGACAGTCGAATCGACAATGACGTCGCTCATTCGCTTTTCGCTGTTATAGAATTTGTGAACGTTCTATACTATTTGTTAGATGATTACCAGCCTCGCCGTTCCCAACTGAATATCAAAAACATTGGGTAACTGTACTATCTCCGGATAAAAAAGAAGAACGTTGTGATTAGATCTTAGACAGACGGGATCAAACAGGGGGAGGGCCGTATGCAAGCTGAGTTCGACGGGGGGATAACACACAAGTAAAAGAAAAACTCACGAGGCCAAAATTATTTGATAAAAACCAATAACAACTTTTTATATCTAAATGTTTTTTACATAAAAATTATTTTTACTTGAGGACCTGTTTTGTGGACTGATGTTTGACCAAGTTTCTATCTTTACAATTAAAGACTTCGAGTTGCCTTCTAGAATTTTCAATGTCGGGGTGTGGTTTGGTTTTTGACACTGGGCGCTAATCTCTACCAGTCGTTCACGGCTCTCTTTTCGTCTTTTGAGTTTAATAGCCTATGCGCTTCACTAAAGTGTTGGTTGGTCATTTTGGTGACAGTTCTTGTTTGGTTCAATCTTGTGCCGAGGTGATTGTCTTCTTGTACTTAGTGGAAACAACTTGGCAATATCTGAGCAATACTTAAAAAGAATAGGACAAAACATTTCTAGATGTTGGCAACGAAACGAGAAATAATATACTCTGTCGATTAAATAAATTGAAAATTCGCTTGTTTTACATGGAACAATTCACCTGATGGCTAAAAATTACAATCTTCCGAAACAGGCCGTCTGGTATAAATTAAAGAAGTGTCAATTGTATTCAGACTGTTTTGATACTTCTCCGGACTTTGTTTTGGGATTTCATTCAAATAAATTTTGCTGGCCTGAAACTCAATGCTTAAAACATTATCGTTCAATTCTCGAGATATGTTCTGGCCTGGAGATTCTTCAAACCATTGCCGTCTTGTACTGCAACTTTTTCCATGGACTTTAACGAGAATCCTTCTTCCTCTCCGACTTGGGCCATTTTCAATTTTTCTTGTATTTAGATATGAGCCTTCTTTTAAAAGGATTGCAAGGTAATCTATAAAATGAACCGGGCCCAAACGCCCGCGTTTAAAGCTAAAATTAATTGTTATTATACCGTAACTGCAACTCATTTCTGTCGATTGGGGTTCTGCTTTTATTGACGCCGCAACAAACTGGGGTGGGTCTGTCGGCGTCAGGGTTTTTCGATAATTCCAAAAGTCGCATTATTTCTGATTTCCCATTATCGCTCTTATTTTCACCCCTACTTCCTCACAGTGCCTCTGGGGGAGGCGCATACCCATCTCTCCCGGTCTCTCGTATGTCAGGTGACCGTTTTCGACCAATGGGTCCTGGTCGAGCGTCCTTTCTCCTTTTTCTCGCATATCACGTGACCGCTCTCGGCTAATGAGATTCTGGTTGGGCGTCTCCCGTCCTTCGTGACGTCTCCAATCGGGCGTGGCCTATCCGGGGCTCTGTTCTGGGAAGAACACCTTGCTAAAAAAAACAAAATCTAATTTGGCCTTTTTCGCACGCACGAAAATGACAATCTCGGTTTTCTCACCTTCCTGGTTTTTGTCAAAACAGCCCGCCGCTAATTAGATGTGACTTCAGGAAGAATTTTTCCGTCTTGCTGGCGCTTTCTGTGAGCCAAAACAATTGTTTTCACCTCTTTGTTTTCGCTCAGGCCTGATAGTCAAAAAATCTTAATTATCTGAATTGAAAATATCTTCACTTCATCATCGTGGGGGTTCTAATCTTCAACAGCTGGTCAGAATCTGTATACAATTCCAGCGGTCACCTTCTCATCCCAAAAGACACCTTTTTTCGATTAATATTTATTTTTTTTCCATTGTTCTAAAAAATCCCATTTCTCCAAATTGATAATGAGTCTTCTGGACAAAAAAGTAGGCCAGATGTTTTGACCGATATTTTTATCAATCGTACGTATGTTCATCCACTTTTACCAAGTCTGTTTTTTTCTTTTTTTTAATTACCTTTAAGTTTATTCTTCCAAATAACAATTTCTATTGTTTTTGAAATTCGGTCAGGCGCGTTGGCCTAGATATCTCTTGACACCTGTTTTTTTCGGCTAATGACCGGGTTTTTGCATTATCCATTTCTCTTTCTTTTTTTTTTTTTTTTCCCTTTTTTTTTTTTTTTCTTCTTCCCTTAGGATCGCCTAAATACAATTAGAGAATTATTCTCAAAACTCAATTATTCTTCGTCTAAATAACTAACAACTGGTTAATAAACCGAATAAAAAATATCAGACTATTAAAGCCGCTATTTGCTGCTAGTAGAGGTCTTATGGATCTCCATATTGGCTCTAAGTTGTTGAAAATCTGGCTGATATGTTGTCATGACTGTTCCAATTAGCTCCGCCATGTGTTACTTTGTAAGGATTGCACAATGCATATACTTCAAATTACAATGATTCACAGCAGTATGTTGTACTGAAAATTGACATCATTTGCTCTCTCTGGAACTTATTATTTAAATTCTTAAATATTTTTTACTAATCATGAACATTTAAACTTACTTTTTAATCCAGTGGGATCTCAGTTCATACTCAGTAAATAATTATAAGATTTTTTTTTTCTTAGTTACGTTTTAACTGTGATGAAAACTGGACCTCATCCAGCATATTTCCACGAGCCGCATATTAAAAGCCCAAAAACTGAATGTGCTCACCAACAGCAGTTTGGCCACTCGTGAATATGACATAACAGTTCAGCACTTTGTTTTAATGAGATTGTTCTGTATTTTACAGTAATTAAAAACCTCATACATCTTTTTTCAATCTACGAAAAAGAAATAAATTTTAATATTTGATCATTTGGTTAGATTTTGGGATGTAGGTCGTACGAAAACGAATTTTCTGTTCCTTTATATTCAGTGACGCGTAACACTTGACTCATCTAATGTGTAAACGTTACTATGCCAACCTGAATCCCACTACAGCAAAGAGGTTCTGAAAATATTCTCGAACGGTTCTTCTTTTATGTGCCATAACCCTTCAGGACGTAGGTGATCATGGCCCTCCACCTCTTCCTGTCCCTTTTATGTCTTGATAAGTTTTTTTATCCCAATACTTAATCCCTAAACCTGTTCCGCCAGCCATTTACTCAAGTTCATCAAGTATGTTACTCGCTACTTTCCTCTGTTCTTCGATTTGTCCCGTGAGTATCAAATTTTCCAAGCCCACCTTCCTCATTACCTGCCACAGAAATTTCAACTGACTATTCCTGATGTTAAGTAAGAGTTTCCTTTTTGTTTCCATTCTCTCTAAAACCTCAGTTTTGCTCTCATATTCGGTCCATGGTATCCTCAGCATCTTTCTGTAGGACCAAAAGCTAGGCAGACTATTGAGAGAAATAACAGTTTCATTGGAAACAAAGAAAAGGGTACCGAACTGTTACTTGATATCTGCCTTCCTGTATGACAGGAAAATCTCCTGAACAATAACGAAAAGACTCGGCCGGTTACACTTCCTGAATAAGACCAAATAGCGCAGTTTTGGGGTTGGGAAATAGATTCTTTATTGTTCCGAAAAAATAAATCAGTAAAACTTGAGCATAATCGTTTTGGTAATTCTGGCTGGAGTGAATTGTGTTAGCGATTTACGCAAACATATTGGCCTCTACTAGTATCTAGCGAGAGTACATTCCTCTTGTCCTCACTTAGTTATGGTCAGGAGTACACCCTGGTGTCTGAAGCAAACATCGAAGAAACAAATAGTTTTGATAGATTCGCATTAATGATTGTTTGATCATGAAATTGTTTATGTTTTTACGGTTTATTAACTATTTAGTTGTGTGCCATGCGTTATACACACTTAGGCGATCATGTATCTTTCGCGCAGTAGGTTGCCATTTCTTTCGGCGGTAGAACAGTTGCCACCTGCCATGCTATTTACCCATAGCTGGTGGAAGAAAAAAAAAAGGATTCATACCTATCCTAATGGATTCGACTGGAATTCGAACTCAGTTCTCTGATTCCTCAATCCGAGCCTCTATCCATTACTTCACCGTGCCTGACTGACTATTAGCTATTAGCAGGTCATTTACGGACGAAATCTTTTTTGTGTTGTAAAATGATTATTTTTTTGGCAAGTGAATATTGGAGTAACAATTTTCTGAGTATAACAATGATTTTTTCTAGATTCAAGCTCTTTAACCCATGGAACGAGAAATCGGAGAGCTGAGTTCGAATTCCAGTCGGCTTCATGCCATTCACTTTCACTTGGGAAAGCTGTGAACCCATCACTTCTACCCCCAGCTATAGGTTGAATATCATAGCAGACTGGTATCTATAGCCTTGGTTGGCAATCTGTCTAACGCAGAAAGCATAAACCTTCTGAGTAGTTAGTTTCGACTCGAGTCATGATCGCCCAAACGAGTATCACCCATGACATAAGGGGAGGGCCGATGGATAATACCTAAACCCCCCCCCAACAGAAGTGGGTGAAAACCTGATTGGGCCCCCGTCAGTGCTTTGTAACTCTCGATAGCATATCAATTTAGCTTTTTTTCTATCTACATTTATTTATATTACATATGCTAAGCGCAACTATTAAAGGATGAAAAATTTGATGCCATTCTGTGTTCATTTCTTTCGTTCAAATCCGTGAATTTGTTTTCCTCCTGTTAAGTCTCAAATATATATATATATAATATATATATATATATATATATATATATATATATATATATATCATTATTTTTCATCCTTAATGTTTAATGCGTTAAAATTATTCAACATTTTAACAAGAAAAATCTCAAGTTGATTTTAAAAACTGCCGCAAATCGTTGTTGATTTATTTAACATAGAATGATTTATGGCGTGTTTCTTATTTATATTTAGATAAATTATATTTATTTTAAATTTTTCTACTTGAATTGTTCAACTATATTGCATATGATCCTTTCTTGTACATAATTAGGTTAAAAAAAAATTTGTATTTTATACGAATACTTCCTTATGAAAATTGAGATGTAGTAGAGTGTAGCGTATCATAGATTGGGCGAGCTTCGTATCATAGTGCCGGTGAGGGGATAAGACCCTGGTACCGGCAATGCAGAAGATACTAAGATTTCATCAGAGTTGTTTTTTTCGTCCCGTTGGCATTTGAAACCCCTGTGTACATCGGCAAGTATTTGGCTTTTTCCTAGTATTGACCAATGGCGTGAACGATTATCAACTACTTCATTGCCTCCCTTGAGTCATTTTATAAACTGGAGATAAGGAAATATTTGATAATTAAGCAATGGACGCTGAAGTTTGTTTACCTAATTGCTTGGGAAAATTTCAGCAATCAATTAATCTGTTATATACTGTAAATCTGGAAGGAATTCATTGTCCATGGTCAGGTATTAATGAAAATGTTACCGACAGTGTTTGATTGTTATATAAATAATTGTAATAACGCGGACAGTAAAACGCAATAAAAAATGGTCAACTTCGCTGATTAGTTAAATTATTTACATTATTCGGACTGTTATCCTCATCTTCATTGCTATATTCACAACGTTTCGGCCGTTTTACGCACTGGGCTTTTTCAGGTGATTGGAATTTCGAAGCGAACCCTTTATTTCGTCCGCCAGGGTAGATTGTTCTAGTCCCACGTGCCATGCCTCTTCCGGATGTCTCAGTCTCTTTACCTCAACTCTCCAAGTTTTTTGAACTCACATCTCTTTGGATCTAGTCACTGAATCTAACTGGGATATCTATTCACTGGGCCATGTGTCCTCGATGACAGCTGTGTATGAATTTCTGGGATTTATAAACCTAATATCTCAACAACCGTTTTTACCAGTGCTCATATTGCAATTTTTCCTTTATTATTATTGGATTTTTTTCCAAGAGTTTATATTGCAATTTTTGCGTTGTTATTCATTGCTTTTCTCTAGCACTCCTTATTACTGGTTCCCATAAATGAATACAATATGGAAGAGGGATGGTACGTGGAACTAGAACAATCTACCCCCGTGGACGAAATAAAAGGTTTGATTCGAAGTTCCAATCAACTGAAGAAGGCCGGAGCGTGCAACGGCCGAAACGTTGTGAATATTACAATGAAGGTGAGGATAACAGTCCGAATAATGTAAATAATGTAAACAATCATAATACCTCATATCAGAGATATTGACAGATTTCGCTGATTAGTGCAGTTCTCGGGTGCTCCGTTATGTCGTTTGCCGTTGACGAACACGCTGTAAAGGATGGTCCACAGGAATCTTGAAGGGGCCATTTTGGTGACATGTCCTAGCCATCTGAAGATACTTTGGGATGGCGTCTTCGATTCTTTGGCATTTCCGAACGATTGAAGACTTCATTGTTGCTGCGTCGGTCCTGGCATTTGTGCTCCGGGAATTGTATTGTTCTGTATCACATCTTCATATTCCATGTGTCGTGTCCTTTCTTGTCCTGGATGATCATGCGTTTCCTCAACTCACGATCCTTTGTAGCTCTGAGCAAAGTTGATCTCGTTACTATCCCTGTGCTGCCGTTCATTCTCACATGCACGAGTTAGGAAGGTTATTTGATGTATTCGTCTGCCTCTTTAGTCTTCACGACACGCGTTCACTGTCAAATTCTCCAATCCCTCTTCCTTCACTAGGCGTCTTAGAAATTTCGGCTGTCATCTTTACTAAAATATCATTTTTTTGTTTCAATTTTTCTTAGAACTTCCTCGTTCACAATAGAACCACATCGCTACTGGCGCGCGTCTCCTCTCAGTACGCGAGGGAATTGTCCAACATTTACAGCAATATAGGATGTCTGATATTACACATCAGTTCAACCCTCTTTACGTTGTTTTTGCTAACGCAGTTTTCATGTCTTTTAATACTCAGCTTAGGTTTTGGAAATCATCTTACCCTATACCAATGCGCCTTAGCATTTCTGTATTCTATTTTCCATCGGTTAATGTAAAACAAGAGGAAATTATACTAGCAAACTTAATTTTACTACTGCTTAGCTGTCACATGCCGGTGAAGTATGAAAATATGAAGCACATGTCCCAGGGAAGCGGGACCTTCCCACCAAGCAGGACATCTCTTTCGGGAATGGGCTGGACTTATTGCCCGGCGTTTGAGGTATCATTAAAAGAGAAGTGCCGGCTGGGGATTTGGGCAATTTTTTCATGGTATTGCTGTTAAACTCACTTCAAGCTCCGAACTTGTGTTACATTCGGTAGCGACTTGGACGCACTGAAAAATAAATACTACATGTAGCATTTATTTTATTGGCTTAACGAGGAGAAACATCATTTCTATGTTGAATATATAAACTCTTTTTTATCATAGTAGCCGTTACTGCCGAGGGTTTAAAAAGCAAGCGATTTTTTTGGAGGGGGGGGTATTACGATGCGGAGAAGTTAGCACGATATCAAACCTCATTTGGTTTTATGGCTGTTTTTCGTCTAGACTGGTTGCCATCAAAGCTATTAGAAGTAGAGGTTGCACAGACAGGCATATCCTGTCAGCTCATAGTCGATAGGACAAAAAAAAATGGAAATATGCCTTTCCAACAGGGCGCGAAAGTGAATGCTACAATTTTGAATTCGACACACCAGTTCTATTTTCTTGATATATTTAAGGACCATAAAAAAAAAAAAACTGAAAGATCGGTTGGTAACTATTCCTGACCGACAAACGGTTCCTTAGAATGTTCCGCAGAGCTTATTTTAGCGATGGAAAATACGCTTGAAATTTCATTTTACGAGAGTTAATTCTATTTCTAACATTTTAAAAGCATTTACATTATTTACATCGTTCGGACTGTTATCCTCATCTTCATTACCATATTCACGACGTTTCGACCATTGTACGCACCGACCTTCTACAGGTGATATATGGAATTTCAAACGGATCACTTTTAGTGCATGAATACATAGCCCAGTGGATAAAATAGTGGACTGAGTAATCCAAAAAGTGACTTGACTGAGACAGTTGTCAGTTCAGTACCTGGCCCCAGCAGAGAAAACAAAAGCTTGGCGAAATGACATTGCGATATTCAAAAATGGCGTGGCACCTGGAATTAGTACAATCTACCACTGTGGACTAAGTAAATGGTTCGGTTCGAAATTCTAACGTATATCACCTTCCGAAAAGGACTTCCGACAATTTTCTGCCGAAATTTCCAACAGTAAACTATTCGACAAAAATATCTGTTGCCGTAAAGAATAGTTACTACCTAAATACACAGTATATATATATATATATATATATATATATTGTTGAATATTTCTCTACAAGTTTGGACTCAGCCATCGGACGAAAGACATATAAATAGTCAAGTGGCAGGAGGAAGAGTAGCAGCAGTAGCTTTGCTGAAAACATTCATTTACGGCTTTACATTCTCTTCTCTAGTTTCTATTCTACATTATATTTCCCTGTACGAAAAGTTAATGAACTTGTTGTTAAACCAATTCCGGTTTTCTCCTGTTGTTTTTGATAACACAGATACAATAACATTGTTGTTATATATATATATATATATATATATATATATATATATATATTGAAAAAGGTTTTTCACTTGACTCATGGTTACTTCAAAGATTTGTGGTTGCATCTATGTAACCAGGAAACTTTGAAGTAACCTTGCGTTAAGTGAAAAAAAAACTTATCATTAATTTTCGATATTGAGACGCTCTACCACAAAGACTGCTTATAATAAATGCCTTCATCAACGAACCACTGAACTTGGCTTCAAAAACAGTCTTCAAATTAAGACACACACACACACACACACACACACATATATATATATATATATATGTGTGTGTAAATGTTAGACTTCTACAATAATATATATATATATATTGGAGGAATTGCGCATATGTATTTTGCGGAGAATAAATGTTTGTTGATAGTATCGCTTATTCACACAGTCAAACCCAATCACATTGGTTTCTCAGTTCAAATAAGCGAAGTTCCACATTCAAACACAGAGACAGATCGAGAGAGAGAGAGAGAGAAGAAAGAGAGAGGAATGACTCCGGCATCTTGTAAATCAGCTCAGAATGTCTGTATTTGTTTCTGTTAAGCTTTGCTACTTAGAAGATACAGTATGTGGTTTGAAAGTGTCTGATCGAGTTGCATAGCCTAATCAGATAATCACCATGACCTGTAACATTCGATAATCCGAACAAATGGTTCATCCTGTCTTCGTAAACATAGAGACTCTACGACAGCGCCCTTAGACACACATCTGGCTACGGCGTTTACACACACAGACGCACACATCTCTCTCTCTCATATATATATATATATATATATATATATATATATATAAAATATTTTTTTGCAAGCGAATGGCCAGAAACGATAAAGCAAATGTCATGACCCCGGGGAATTAATGCCAATGTGGTAGAAACACTAAACTGATAAGCGTAATATGTCGACCACCCATTATAAACACACACACACACACAGACAGACAGACAGAGTGCACCTCGAGGTGGTGTAATGGTTAGCAACTTGTCTCGCTAGAACAATTACGACTGAGTAGTGAGTTCAATCCTTACAGGGTGCTCCTTACTTTCAGTCTTGTGCCACATCCAAGCTACACTTGGAAAATCATTATATATATATATATATAATTTTACTTAGGGCTGTTCTTTGCGTAAAATGGATGAACCCGGCTGGGGACATACTTATTAGCAAACGTTGTATTAAGATAATGAATATAACTTATCTATCTACGGCTGCTGTTTTTTTTTATCCGCTATTTACTGCTGGATAATATTATTTGGGAACAACGCTGCTTATTTTCTATGCAGATATGGAGATAGATATAATGTAGGGACTCGATTGTTCAGGTTTGAAAATAATCATTTTTCCCCACAATTATTTTTAAAATTCTTTTTTGCATCTATCTTTAAATTTGAATTATTCTCTTGTCTTATCTGTTGCATTTTATCTCAAGCTTATGATCTAAATCAAGCAATGCAACCCCCCCTCTTGCAATGTGTACTTTCTTTCTCTCTTTCTTCCGATATTTTTATTTGCTCTTTACTAGTAGTGGTTGCAGCAAGCCTTCTCACAACGCGTACATTTTAAAAACACATTGTCGCTCGAATATTATTTTTGGCCTGACAAAATATTTCTTGTGGTGGAGCGGAAATATTTAGGCTCTGCAAATTGCAATTTTTATTCTAAAAAATATCCCCGAAAAAAAGTGGCTATCTGACAAACTTCCCACTGAAAATAAGGAAAACGTCCTTAAAATGGTTAGAAGTAAATACAAACAGTTACTGATAGAAGTACGGTAGACGATATGTATAAGAACAATGACCGATCACTCAGTTTTGAGTATTTCTGTCTATCAGAATAACTACCTTTTGAAGGATCCTGCTCAAGCAGAGTTGTGTTTCTTCAGCTTCCATAGGTCCAACTTGTGGTTTACATCGTAACAACTGAGCACGCTTCACTCAGTTTCGAGGAAAAAAATGCACAATCTGGCGTAATCGACACTTGAACAAGACGAAGTCCTCTAATCCATTTTGAAAATATTATGCAAACAATCGATGGCTGCTGAACAATTTCGTCAACCAAATTTCACACGCATGGTTTAGGTCAAATCTTGCTAAAGTTTTTCAGGCATTTCACAACTGCTCCGCATGCTAAGATCGTCTCCTTAGGCCGGTTTTATCATGATGTCCCCTTCCTGACAGATTTTAAAACAGAAAGAGTATAAGGGAGGGGAGAAATACATCATTAGAAAAACTAACTCTTTAAAAGTCCGGTATAATTACGAATTTACTTGTTTTAACCCGTGAAAATTCCACGGTTTTTCCTATATTAAATATCTGATGAAACTTAATTTTCCAGTTAATGATTGAATAAGCTCATAGCGAGTTCTATGACAATAAAATATCTATAGAAATTACTCTGTAGTAAATACTAGCAGTAGAGCCCGACGTTGCCCGGGGATGTAACAGTAAGAGATAGATCAAGTATCGACCATCATAAAGACTGAAAAATAAAATTGACAAAGATTATTGTTTATGGTTGACGGACACGCATGTCTTAATTAGTTTTATTTTTTAATTTTTTTTGTTTTTACGAATTGGTCAAGCCCAAACTCAAAAAAGTGGATTGTTTTCAATCAGAATGGAGAAAAAACTGATTGAATAGAATTTTATTATAAATAATTGTCTTGTAAATGTAATTTTAAAGCATTCTGAATGTAAAATAAAAAAAAAATGTGCAAGAATATAAGAAACACTATATTTGCCAAAAAAGAAATGAAGTTTGTTGAAATCGGTTGAAAAATGATAAAACAATCATATAAACGTACAGACACACACAATCTGCTTTATAAGTAAGATTTGATTTGGTTTGGTTTAGATTTAACGACCCATCAACCATTATGGTCATTTAACTTCAGTTTTTGAATTTTGGGATCACACTTTTTTTTAAAATGTAGTTTATTTGTTTTATAAGTTGGTGCACATGTTAAAAATGGTTGTATGCATTAGATTGGTTTTACAGTTTTATTTTAATTAGATTTTGTTTTATAGTCCTATTTTCTTTAAATATGCCATTAAATGATCTACTTCCCTTGGTTTGTTCAAATAGTTCTTTCATTGTCTTTGTATTGAACTTTTTCCGACAAATGAAATGTCAAAGAAGTCCATCATGAAGTGTTTTTAGTAAATGCAACAAGAAAAGTGCACCATGGCAGTTCCTTTTTTTCAAGTAGGAATAGATGAGTTATTTTAGTATATTCCTAATTTCGAGAAAGGATAACTTCCTCCTTCATGATTCCCTGTAAAAAATGTAGCCATTCACCTAGAGTCGGTTTTTATTGTTGATTTTTTAATTTATTTAAATTGCAGTTGTTTCAATGGATTAGCCATTTTATTTTGGATATATGATTTTTATTTCTAAATAAGATAAATCTGTGGATGGAATCTGGATTATATGTTTCGTCAATGGACTCTAAATGTGCATTTTGATTTCAATGACCGTCAGCCTTATATTTCCTCGATTTCCCATGTTTTTGGAATCCAACAAATATTTGAGCCTAAAAACTTTAACGAAATATCGGATTAACATAAATATGAATGCGCGTCGTTATTTTAAGAAGTAAGGTACAAGCGAAAACAATTGAAATTGACAACTTTTTCCATTTCAGTGAAACCGGCGTTAAACACGTCTATCTTCCGTTATTTCGTTGATTTTCTCACTGAAACCAAGTAGCGTCTTTAATATGTCGTTTGTCTTTTCACCTGATCAAAACTGAATAGTCCATTATTTATTAATAGAAGTTTAATTAAGAGGCGTTGAATACGTCTATGTTTCTTTCACTGAAACCAAACAGCGTATCTATGCCCCTCGTCTTTGCGTGCAATCAATATAGAATAGAATAGGATCTATTATTTATAAGGTACTGGCATGGCGTAACGGTCGTGTGAACTAACGAAGGGAGAGGCAAGTACTATTATTATATGATTCTTAAGAGTACTTAGAATTTGTTACCTTTGAATTACAGATGATGAAGAAAAATAACTTGTTAATAATTACATATATAATGCGAAGAACAAAGCTTACAAAATCCACAAAAAAGAAATAGGAAGATATAAATAAATTTGTCTATATTTCTGAGATGAGGTATTATGTACAGTATTTACATTAGTCGAACTATTGTCCTCATCTTTGTCACAAGGTTTCGGCCTTCTTCAGGTGGTTGGAATTTCGAACTGAACCCTTTATTTCGATCACTGGGGTAGACTGTTCTAGGATCTAACCAACGCCTTTATCCACTGTGCCATGTGTCCTTGAGGACATCTGGGTATGAATTTCTGGGTATTATAAACCTAATTGCAATATGAGCACTGGTAAAAAATGGTTGCTGAAAACATTAGGTTTCCAGTGACAGACCCAAAGAGTGTGAGTTCAATTCCGGTTAAGGCAGTGGAGAACTTTCAGATGGAAAATTAGCAGGAGATAGGAATGGTGACATCCATCAAACATGGCACTTGAAATAGAAACAGGATACCCCAGTGATTGAAATAAAGGGTTCAGTTCGAAATTCCAACCACCTTTTTATGGCCGGAGCGTACGTTTGTGAAACGTTGTGACAAATGTGACGATAAAATTTTAAGGACAATTTTTCCGACTAATTTAAATATTTATAAATAAATTTTTTAAAAAAATCTTCTCATAATACTACCTACATTCTCTCTGTCGTCTACAATTAAAAATAATTTATACAGTTTTGAGAAAATCTTTTCGCATCGACTTCAAATACAAGAAGGAAATTCATCAGCACAAAATAATAGTAATACGATATAGAAAACAGCAAAGGACAAAATATATATTGAAAAAAAATCCACGGCATCTCGATTTTAATTGATTGATTTGATGTTGGCTTTTTTGTTTGTTTGATTTGATGTTTTATCAGCCTTTTGTGGGTTATTTCAAAGCTAGAAAATATTTTAAGAATTTTTTAGAGATTATCATGATCTATTGCAGGAGGATGTGAATTCATATCTTTCTCAAGGATATTTGCGCGTCATTGCAACCCGACAGGAATTGGAACTCGGCTCTTAGATTTACAATTCCGAGCCGTTATTCCTTATACAACCAATACATCCAGGCTTACAGGACATGAAATTCCCAAGTCATCACCAATGGGTGATCGTACGGGAACCCATGTCTCAACATGATGTGACCGTAAGCCAATACATCTAGGACTTTAGATAAAAGACTATATGAATAACGAAGGATCGTTTACCAATCGATACGAGCAACGTATAGGTTGCTCCTCGCAATAGGGCTTGTAATAATATCGTTTTAAAGAATGAGGTTTTAATTAAAAGAGAAAGGAATTTATTAAAAGGAAAATGTATTGAAAGTGCTCTAATTTCGGAACCAGCAACAGTAAATTTATGTCTAGCATCTAATATCCCCTTTTCTGAAAAATTTCCCTTTTGCACGATATTGGATAATTAAAAAAAAACTAAAAGGGTTATCTTTGAAAGATTTTTCAAATTTATGGGTAACATTAGGTTAATCGGACGTTTAAATTTAAATCTGAGAAATGCCGGTGTCATTAACGACAAATTTAAACTTAACTGGGTATTTCGCATCCCAAGCATATTTTATTACTTTTTATATATAAGACTGATTCCGTCTATAAAATCAGGTCTTTTGTCTGAAAAACTTCTTTCATGGAACAAAATTTGGTACGTCAGCTTTCCGATTTATATCATCCATTTATATATATATATATATATATATATATATATATATATATATATATATATATATATATATATATATATAGGGTGACCCCAAAAAACGGGAACTTTTTAACAATCCAATAAAACCAAGAGTGATGGAAGAAAAATATTTTATTCAGAGTAATTGAAACCTTAAAACATGCCATTTAAGAAACAATGACGGAATTTTCATTTTTTTTTAAATTACGTCCTGTATATGGCGTCCTCCTGTACGAATGCATTCTTGAAATCTGCTGTTAAGATTCCTCATTGACTGCTGCAACATCTCAGCTGGGATACTGTGAATTTCATCTTGAATTCTAAATGGCGAAATGTTTACTTGCTCAAAGTCAGTCTCGCAGTGTTGCCACTTGCTAATGTCTGGCAATACGCACTTCACTTTTTGGGTCACCCTGTATATATATATATATATATATATATATATATATATATATATATACATAAGTGCGATGGATAAATTGTCATTTAAATTACGTAAAAATGAAAATAGCATTGACATCTCATTTTAACAGATATCTTTACCAAAATTACACAAAATATCTTGCAAATCTAAAGAGTAAATTTATTCAATAAAATCGCTATTGGCTTCAACCACGGCCTCCAGACGACTTCAGAAAATCCTTTATCTTTTCTTAACGGTCTTCTTGTTTAAGTTGGTGAGTGTTCCTATAATCCTTGCCGTCAGGTCATCTTTGGTATGTCAACGAGTTTTTTTTTTTTTGTTTTTGTTTTTTTTGCTCTCTCGTTCACCTGCTCCCCACACATGCTAATCAAGGGGGTTGCAGTCTGGGAGTTAGGTGACCAAATGTAAGGAGTGACGTGGTCGCATAAATTTTCTGACAGCTGTGACTGAGTTCTCCTGCTTGTGTGGCATGGTGCAGAGTCTTGTTTCCAGGCATAGGTTATTCCACAGTATGACCCAAGACAGTACTACCTCCTAAAGGCGCTTGATATAGGCCTCTATATTGAGTCTGAGTCCCTGTGGCAAGATGAATGGAAGCATATCATCAGCATCATTAGTGGCCACTCTAAACAGATTCGTAATCACAATTAGACCCATCCGACTCTTTCCGAATCCTCTGTAATATACTCAGATTGACACAGAAACACTCTGAGATGTTCGTATTGGAGCTTCCGGCGCGAATGCCAAGCAGTAAAAGCATGTCGTTTCCAAATTTGTGTTGGAATGTATTGCGTCATGGTGCTTCTTTTCTCCCAAATGGTACCCAACTGACCCTGCTATACTATGCAGTTGACGGAAACAAAAACAACGCGCATGCGCGAAATTAAAACTATAAAATGGTGAAAATTTACCCATCGCACCCAGTGTGTGTGTGTGTGTGTGTATGAAATGTAATTCCACTTCCTGTTGATTTTTTTTAAATAGCGTTCAATATCCTAAGGACAGAACAACACATAATGTCAACGATACGCATTTCGGATTTTTGTTAAAACGTGACAAACATGTTTTCGCCGTAACCTTTACCCGTCAAATTTAATTACATGTATGCTTGTCACGCTTTATATAACATTAATGAAAAACGTTAAAATTAGGGAGATATATATATATATATATACCAAATAAAAAGGGACACAATCTGGATTTAAAAGAATTGTCTCAAAATCAGAGGTGGAGTAACTTTTCAAAATTAAATTACGAGCTCACCTTGGCCAGAAAGACTTTCTCTTCCGGAAGGGTTTTTTTATCCAATATTTAATAATAATAATAAAATTAACCTATAAACTTTCCTTCAAATTGTAGCTTTACTGAATCTAACTTTCTGGCTTGTGAATTTAAAATTTTAGATAACCATTTCTCTAAAACAATTCAATTCCATATACTAATGGCTAAAATAGTTTTAGAATCTTAGCTTAATAGAAGTTTGTGTTGTGACCAAGTAATGGTTAAAAATAACAAAACAAGAGGTTGCAGATAAATAGTGTATACATCAGACGTTTGGCATTGTGTGTCCGTTGACCATCGTTCAGTCGATATCACTGTTCGCCCGAGGCATACTTTTCCAACTAACTTTATAGCAAGTAGAAGAGTCCACAATAGCCACATTAGAGGGAAAACACCACAACAGTCAGTTACATGCCTCCTTTGGCTTAATTCATTTTTTTAAGTCTAGAGTGTGGCCCACAACATTTTGCACATATATATATATATATATATATATATATATATGTGATAAAATATTGTTTTATCTTATGTTGTATTTATCGATTAAAGTACTCAATGTCAGGGATAGAGCGTATGTAAATATGTTAAATATAAAAGTAGACACTAAAGACAATATCCAGATGCGACAGTCTGTTTTATTCTTAAGCACAATCGTCATACCATGTACAAAAAATATCTGACAATTGCGTCGCCTCTCGGAGTTGTCTTCAATGTCCACTTTTATATAAAATATATATGTGATAATGATATGTATATATATTCTTATACATTGTCATCCACATACAGACTGTTTCGCTGTATCACAGTTCATCATTGTGGCTAGACATGCGATTGCTTCATGCCGGGATCGAAACCCGACTGATTCGGCAATAGTCGGAGATTTTACCCATAAGTTATCGGCACCCGGTAGAGGAAGGTGAATATTTGCGTATTCATTCTTTGAAGGAATACGCCAGTGACTGAGAGGGCTTAATTCGTAGAAGAGCAAGAACAGTTTTGGAAGAAAGATGTATGTTGTTTTTCAACCTTAAGCTCTCCTTAAAAGCCATAGAATAAGCATTTCAAGGCATCGCATTATTTCAGCAATAGACACTGCCCCATTTCCGCAAGCTGTCAAAAGCCAGAACAAGAAATGTAACCCCTCTCCTTGGAAGTCAGCCCGTCGCATCTAAAACGTTCTGGTAACCTAGCTGGAAAGCTAAGTGAAACAAATATCACTGACAAACTCATGGTCAGTCTAGATATGAAAATCACTTTACACTCACATATATATATATATATATATATATAGAGAGAGATTTTTTATATATATATATATATATAGAGAGAGAGAGAGAGAGATTTTGTATGTATATATATATATATATATACACATATTGTGTAATTTCGAACCGAACGCTTTATTTTCTCCATTGGGTAGATTGTCCTAGTTCCACGTGTCATGCCTGTTTTGGATATTTCTGTTATCTCCCCTCAGTAACTCAACTCTCCAAGTTCTTTTTTGCCTCTACTGCAGTCAAGTATTGAACTCACAACTCTTAGTTCAAGCCACTGGATTACTTGAACCAACGCTTTTATCCACTGAGCCATGTGTCCTGTTACGATAGCATGTGTTTATTTTGTTCTGTCGATTTTTGAATACAATTCTCCAAATCACGACACTAAAAGCTAAAGCACCGCACACACACACACACACACACACACACACTGTGAGTGTGTGTGTGTTTGTAAAATTTCAGATGGACTCTATCTGTAGAAGGACAATATGCATACAGGCAAGGGAAAAACTTATCTTTAGCCGACGATTTTTATCCCACGACAGACTTTCTCAAGGCAATGATGCACTCTCTACAGATTTGTTCATCCCACGACGGACTTTATCAAGGCAATGATACATTCTCTACAGATTTGTTCTGAGAAATTTAACGCATTGTCAACATGGAAAGCAAAAACACACTCTTAATCAAAAAGCCCAAAGTTACTAATGTCTTAAAAGAGGCCTACACAGAACCCTCTTTTCTAAAATCTTTGAATTTCATCTAACTACCCAACATTTTGCTTTTGTTTATCATCACTTGCTTTGACAGACAAATGATGAAACGCGTTTAAGTACTAAGTACTATTTTCCGAATGTCTGTTTTATTCAATTTTTCTTCTCTAAAGACTTATTCTGAGAAGTTTAACACACATACACACACACACATATTACAATGAATCATTGATAGAAAAAGTAAATTAGTAAAGTTAATGAAATAAAATGGCAAAATCCCTTCGCTAACTAAATTCTAAAGAAGTATTAACCTACCAATCACTCGATGAATATCATGATCCTTGTTTTTTAAAATTATAAACTGTTTTTGGTCTTCCTTAAATACAGCCCAACATGCAAATTCCAAAATGGACATACAAAAATCAAACGAGTACAATTTTAATACATGGGAAATGTTTTAACGGAGGACGGAAAATGCAACACTGAAATTCGAAGATAACGATTGGGATAGCTAAAGCTGCATTCCAAATGCTCAACAGAATATTAAGAAACGTCAAATTTTCGTTCGAGACAAAGAAAAGATTATTGAACTGTTACTTGATATCAACCATCATATATGACTGCGAATGCTGGGCAATCTTCTCACAGCTAAAGAAGAGACTTCAAACCAAAGAAATGCGGTTCAACGATGAAGTTTTAGGGAAAATTGAAACAAAAAAGGAAACTTATACATAATATCAGCAAGAGACAGTTGGAATTTCTAGGGAACATAATGAGGAAAGACGGCTTGAAAAAATGCTACTCACAGAATAGACTGAAAGCAGGAGGGAAATAGGAAAACAACGCATAACATTCTTTGTGAACTTAAGTAAATGGATGGCGGAACAAGGTTTAGAAAAAGATGACAAACTGTATTGATAGCTACAAATGACAGGAATCTGTGGAGAGCCATGATAGCTTAAGTCCGGAAAGCACACAGCAGAAGAAGAAATACAGTATGTGCAAATATCCTGTGCGTGTAAAGAAAAAGATCTTAAAAACATACCACTGAAATTGCGAAATATCGCCAAGAATCGCATTATAATCTCATATATTTAACGAAATTATAATCCCCATTCTTTTTCATTTCTTTCTTTTTTTTTCATTTTTTTTTTCGGCGAGGAATAATTTTCTTTTCTTTTGCTCATTAAGTGATTTTTAGCATTAAAGATCTTTTCTTCAACGTAATACTTGACTTTAAAGAGATTTTATTCAGTGTAATGTTCGTCTTTATATACAGTAAAAACAGCTTTCTCGTTCTTACGCTTTTTTTTCTTTTCCGAGTGAAAGGTTATTCTAGTGTAAATAAAAAAAAAAACTGAAATTGAAAGTATTTTCTCTAACAAAAAAAGAAAATCCACGTAGGAAAGAAAATCTTAAGACGTTTTATATTTGTTTTCTCTTTGGCATCGCATTTTCGATATTTCGTTTTGTTTAATGGGGAATAAAACAACAGTTTTTCGGTGGCAAAATCTCTCGATATCTAGCAAGGTCAGCCGAGTTCGGCTTAAGGTCAACATTGGGGAGTGAAAGAATTGATCGAAACAGCTTGCGAGACCCGAACAAATTCAAACCCATAAATGACAGGAAAAGGATTTTACATATTTTTTTTTTTTTAATCATTTAACTGCAAACAAGGCGACAAAGCCAGTAAGACGCTGGGTGTTACTGGGTGCAGAAGAATACAAAGAAAGCTTATTAAGGGGAGAGAACAATAAAATAACAGAAGTTAAGAAGACATAAGTTAATGATTGACATTGCGTTTAAATTTTTGAAAATCAAACTTAACTGGAAATCAAGAAACCGGACGAGAGTTCCAAAGCGAGATTTTTTATTTAATTGATTCCAAGCACTAAGACGTAAGGGTTTACTTTAAGAGAAAGAGAATCAGAAGTTTTTTTAAAATGAACCGGTAACCCAATCCTTAAAGTGAACAAGTAATAAAACTGTACTCCTGTTCAAAAGACAGGAGAGGAGTATGAAAAGGACGGTAGGCAAACTTATCTCTTCCTATTAATCTGTTAGCAGAGAATTTACGGTTGCTTTTTGCTATTTCAACTGTAAAATGAGATCTCGCCGCCAATCACGTATACTCACGAAAAAACCGTTAAAAGATATTTTAAAAAAAAACGTGAAAATTTACTTTTTAAAGACGGAATTTTAATGCTTATATTCGTTTTAATTTCAAAGAGAATCTGTAAAAATTATATTATAACTCTTTTTAGATTATACGAATGAAGAGGACAAAAGAAATTTAAAACAAATTTTACTTTCCTAAATTTAATATTATTTAATAGTTTCCCTGTGACTTTTTATAACTATTTTCATGGCAATTATTCTGATAAACGTTTTTGTACTTTGACTTCACGGATTAAAACATAAGAGATTAACATCTAGGTTTTGTCATAAGAAACTGTTAGATGTAACCGCACTTTCTATGCTAAAATTTTCATCTCTCTTACTTTTGTAGAACTCTCTTCCGACTCCTTGGTTTCCTGTAAACTTTGATTTAAATTTAAATACAATGCCAATCGTTTTTTTCTGTTTTCATCTTCTTTTATTGTATTCACTTCTTAATAATGTTTTTCTTTTTTCTCATATATTTTCACACACAGTAACCACCGATGTTTTAATGTCATCCTTGATTGGAATGAAATGATGAAAAAAATCAGTATGATATTCCATCCACAATAGTTTTCATTCTTTGCGCCATATTGGTACCGTTTTAGCCTATTCTCTCTTAGTGCGATGTGTGTATGGATATTCTCTATCATTGTTCATTTTTTCCCAGCTTTATATGCCGGGAATATATCATAAACCATATTAATCTTAATAAATAACTTCATTGATCATCGATGTGCCAATTAATCATTTAGACTCGAATCATGAATGCTCGTGGCAACACAAAAAAGTTTAAATCATCAGTTGATGATATCCGTTGGTCTCAAATGAAATTTTACTTGATGATGACCGCCATTTCAGGATTAATAATCATTCGAAGAATCCTGACCAGAAAGATAGAACGATTTATCCTGAACTTCTCAAATCTCCTTGTAAGTAGATTAATAGGAACAGATAAAAACCTGTGGCTCATTTTTGATTTAGTTCGACAAATAATGCAGTTCGGTCAGGCAAGTTATTTCGATTTTAGAAGCATTAAAACCTTTTAAATGCTTTTACAAATCGTATATTTACTGATACTGAATTGTGCAATAACACGTTGCGGGAGAAATACGTCCCACATAATGGTAAAACAGAAACAAGACGGAGACACCATTGCCACTAATGTCCTATCATTATGCAAGAGGTATTCCGCGGCAGGATATATAGGAAATATATCTGCCGTACCCTTATTATTGAAATGTTTTCTGTGCGACCCACTTCCAAAAATTCATGCAAAATGACCAAAAATAAGAGTGTTTTTGTCAAAAAAAATTAATTTTACAGACAACAACTATTCGGAGTTTTAGATAACTCGTGAACATTTGAATTATTCTTTTAACTGTTATCAAAATCGTTTACACTGTCTTGTGCGAGGAAGACTTATTTTCCAGAGGCAATGTTTAAAGCCTACTCTTCTGGAAATAACGATAGAAAACATCGCTATTTCCATTGCAAATGTTCAAATGAAAACCCCCTCATTAATTCCATCAGTTAAGAATTTTACAGTTAGGCTTCCCCATAGTACATCTATGCAGCTGGATCACTCACATTTAAGATATTTGATATCATCATGGTAAAATCCGTTAGATCATCTGCTTCCATAATGAATTTTAATAAGGAATGCTGAACTGACCTGCTGAATATGCGTTTGATATCTCCCTCATTGAATTTGAATGGTAATTTTCTAAGCCTAGCTTAGATGCGGCACACAACCGAAAATATGGGAGCGCCTGTTGAGGATTGAACTCACTCCTCAGTTTTAATTGATCAGTGTTCAAACTGACAAAAATTTTCGTACACAACTGATATAGGTCAGGGAATTTTCTTGATGGTAGATATTAGTGGTAACAGGGTATTCATGTAATGGTAGACCACGTGGAAGTGCCCAAAGGTGATTTTCTGAGCGTAGCTTAGATGTGGTATAAGGTCGAAAGTATGGGGGCACCCAGTGAGAAACGAGCTCACTATTCAGTCATAAATGGAGCAGCCGGTGTTCAGACTGACAAAAATTTAACTGAACATCCTGTTATCGCTTAATTTCTACTCCATTATGAATGTCGACAAAGGATGATGATAAACTATATACAGTAGCAATGCTTCTGGTCGAAATACTGGAGGTTCGGGGAAGCGCAAAACCACCTCCTAACTGCTGTCGTTCCCAGGTCCACCTTAACCCGGGGTTTTGCACCTGTTAATGGTCCCAGTCGCTCACTTTCTGAGCGACTGTTCGGTTATACTCTCTTCCTACAGGAGGGAGGAACCCGAAGGAGGCTACGCCGAAGGGCGGAGTCTCCATCGGGGAGGTAAAACCGGCCCTGAACCCGTTTATACGGGTTCAAATGGGCTATTTTTTGGCCGAGCCTAATGACTCGGGAATGCCCACGTTAAAAAGGCCTTGTGCCACATGACACCCTCGTGGGGAGGGGGGACTGAATATCGTTAATGGTCCCAGCTATGGGCAAATACTAAAACCCTAAACAAAAATCAAGAGAACATTTTTTTTTTATAATAAATTTACCAACAATACATTTTTAGTAAAATTATCAATAGCTTTTTATAGTAAAATTATGAGCAATATATTCTTATAGCAAAATGACGAACAATTTATTTTATAACAAAATGACAATCAATGCAACACTAAAAATGTGTAAAAATACATTTTTATTGTAAAATTACCAAAAATACATTTTTCTAAAAAAAAAATTTAAAAAAATTCCAAATCATACTTTTTGACATCTACAAACAGATGTGTGTGAGCAACGCACATGCGTTGGTCAAGAGCAATTGCCCCAATCCCACTTCTACCGTTTTCCCGGCACGTGACGCACTCATTTGCGTCGCAGTGATCACTTCTTCGCGCACAATGTGAAAAAAAAAACGGCAAAGATTTTTTGGTTACGTTATGTCTGTAGTTGAAGGCATGAAATTGCGTACAAAATATTTCGATTTCCGCATTAAATAACTCATAAAGCTTGGTCTGCCGCTAAACAAAATCAGCCAATCAATAAAACATATTTGTAGTTGTAGCCATAAAACTCTGTTCAAAATATGTAGACTTCGTCATTAAATAACCCATAAAGATTGATATGCCGGCAAAAATATAATCAACCAACCATTATTAACGAATGTGTGCCTAATGTTTCCCTTTTGTTAACGGATGACAGAAATGGTGGGGTGATTGATAATAAAAAGAAAAATACTGCTTAGAGCTGCAAAGGAAATAAAGTTATGGAGGGTCATAATCGTTCGTATACTGAGAGGATACGATACACAGAAGATAAATATACTTCAACATGCTGGTATTATAATTAGAAATCTAAAAAACAGTATTTTTTTCCGCAGAATAAAATAAACTATACTTATTGGGAGTGCTACATAGCGATCCGATAAAAGTAGTCTGTTTTAAGTTCTTGAATCTGTTTGCTTTCTAAGTATCACTTATGTATACAAAAAAAAACATAATTCCTCCATCTTTTCGTGACCAAAATTTTGACTTCCTGTAAAACGGATTAAGTGGTTTATCAGTTGATGTTCGCTGTTTCCACTTAGCCATTTTCGTTTTAATATTCTATAAAATTGCATTCCCACTCTTTAGTTTTTTAGTCACTTTATTATTTTCCTGGCCATATGCCTTCCCTTAAAATGGATCTGTTGATAGCATAATAGTTGTGGGTACTGTAAGTAACAACGGCAAGACAAGTACAGGTAGAAGTTAAATAGTTGCATTCACTTTGGCACTGATGTCTTTGAGAAAAACATGGAAGCATCTTTTCGCTCCATATAAGCTATGGTTTAAAATAGCAGCTATCAGAATACAGCCAGTACAGAAGGGGGACAATTCTGAATTTGAAAAACGGTATACAAGACAAGAGTGAACCATTTCCTTACTTTTGCAAAGAACTCATGGCAAGATAAAGAAACTGTTGTGGTAGGATCCACCTAATTTGCATAGTGGAGTACCGATCATATAAATATGGTTGGTACCGGGAAGAGAAGGAGAGGAATCAAGAGATTCAATCCAGAGACTCTGCCCGACTGCGACTAAGTCAACACATTCTCCAGGAACGATCTTCTCAGGAATATACAAAAGACTATATGTAAATATTGTGTACACTTTCTTGTTTCAATACATTTTGTTCTAAGTACATTTTGTGTTGCATTATTATTCCATGCATTAGTCAAGTTTCAACAGAAACGCTACATATTTTTTTTATCATTTCACCGCAACCAACTAATAAGCTAGGAGTTACTGAGTATTACAGAATATCAGAAAAAAAACTGCTATAAAGAAGAGAAAGAAATAAAAGAAGAAGAAGAAGAATTGAGAAGATAACGATTGACATTGCATTAAAATGTCTGAAGATCAAAGTTGACTGGGAAGCAAGAAGCCAAAAGTTATGCAAACGAAAAAGTGCGATAGAAAAGAAATGTTAGTATAGAACTTACGGTTACGTCTAGCCATGTCAACTTTAAAACGATGAGACATTGCCACCAATCTAGTAAAAATTAATAAAAAAGTCTAATTTAGCATGATTTGGAAAGTTATAATCAGAACAAATTGCAATGAAAGTATTTATATGTAAAAGGCAGAGGAAACTAAAACTTTAAACAATAAGATTGGACTAGTAATATTGCAGATCATTCATTGGATTTTATCAAGAATATAAAAAATGTATAAAGCAAACCAATGTCATAATCTAGTATTCAAAGGAAGGACGAATTAACTTGTTGTAAGATAGATTCTTAAATACGAGAAAAAAATATCTATCACGACATAGTGAACTAACTTCCCTAGCTGTATACTTAGCAATGGATTCAATATACTCTTTACTCTTCATGTCACCTGAAAACGTTAGTCCGAGAAGGCTCCTAGAGGTTAGAATCAGCTATGTTGATGAACGGTAAAAAATGTTCTCTCATATGATTAAAAGAGAGTAATTTCGTTTTTGAGGCGTTAAAATTAACAAGACACTCCTTGTACTATTTAACAACAAAGTTTTGTGATTCTTTACAAATCCTCGTCGCCATTTTTGTGATGTTGAACGGCTTCGCTTGTCATTTTTGCCATGTCAAGCGAAAGATTATTATCACTTCCAAAAATGCTCGTTATGCTCGAGACTTCGTAGACGCCGGTACTAGTAGTAATGCCTTCCCTTTGATATCCGCACTAGTAATACTTGTTCAAGTAGTAATTGCCAAATAGTATAATGATCAGAAAAGAATCATAATCCGTATAGCAGTAGATTGAGTGAATATATAACAATAGTAGATAGACAAGAAGAATGAACAGTGATCGTATAGATATCACGCTACTTCCTGTTTATTCACTTCTTTTATGATCACGGGATCTACATAATAATGGAATCGCCCGTATTAATCACTAGCGATCTAGTTTCAAACCAAAGTGTCAACAATGACACTTACTCTTATACAACACAGATGATAGAACATTTTTTTTTTTAGATCAATTGCTAATTTGACCTTTTCGAACTGATCAGACTTACTATTAAGACAGGGGTAAATATTTTTGCCATCAGCATACATAGCGAGTTGAGAACTGATGACATTAGAAAGGTCATTTAGCAAAAAATTAGAAAAAAATTTCAGGACAATTTTGACGTAAAACAGTTTACTTTTATTTTTTTTGGTCTTAAAAGAAATTCATCGTCGTTCTACACTTTTTGTATATTTTTTTGTTATTAGAAAAAAATATTTGTCTTATGTTAAACGCTGTCTTTTGGTCGGTTGTCAGGTAATTATATAAAATTTATATTTAGATAGCAATTATCCATCGAAATATAAAGGAAAGGTATCTCTGTTTAATCATTTTTGTTGTTGTATTTTTACAATTTTGGTATAAGTTGTTGAGTAATATTAGGGAAATTGTGGATAATCTCTTCAAAGTTCATGGTATGTGGTTATTTTTTCTTGAAATACTCTAGACTGTCGTTAATTTCCAAGACCCTATGGCGAATTCCTTTGTCTACATACTGATATGTTTGTGAATGCTGAATGTTTGAAATAGTCAACGGTGAGGTCTTTGATTAATTTAAATTGGAATGAGACCTCAAAAAGTAAATATATATATATATATATATATATATATATATATATATATATGACAAGACTTAATGAGAAATTAACTTACTATGAAGAAAACATCTTTCGGTCAACGCATATTTCGTTTTAATGTTTGCCTGTGCATGGGAAAGAATTGCACCCTGATGATGACAATTTTAAAATGTCAGCCTGTTTTGTTTTGTAATTATCTTCTATCAACAAACTCACTATAAGGATCTTATTATTCATGGAATTGATAGTAAGTTAATGTCTCATTAAGTCTTGTTAGCGAAGTGATTTCGCCATTAATTTTTTATCATTGTTATTTAATTTTTATATAAATTTAGACTGTATGGTAAAAAAATAAAAGCGCACACTACACACACACATATATATATATATATATATATATATATATATATATATATATTTATATTTGTTTATACGTTCTTTCTATGGAAACAAATTTGTTGTGTAAATGCTCTGTTTTTAATTAAAAATTATTAATTACATTGACCGGTCTGAATATCTGAGAAATTTCGCAGAAAATATGCGTCCTCCGACGGGAATCAAATCTGCATCCCGTGTGGAAACCGTCATTTAGCTCAGCGAGCAGTTCACCGATTCAACGACAGAAATGAATTATCGAAATAGGTCGTCGAATGTGTGTGTGAAATCGGAAATCTTTTGTGGCTGAATATATGCTAGCGGAGGTACTCGGCGTTGCCCAGGTGTACCTGGCTACAATTGTAAATACGCACATGTCTAGAAATGTCTGCTTGCATTTTTCGACATTACATTTTTTGGTATACTAAGCTATCTTTCACTAATGATTTTTTACGGTATGTCCTTTTTTTTGATTGATTGTTTTTAATGAAGGAATGTAATCGATAAAAACAAAATGGAAAACAACCTTGGGGGTTGATTTTTTCAGTTTTTAGACATTACGTAAATTTCCGTATTTTTTTTAACATTCAAATAGGACATTGTTCAACAAATCTAATAATCAAACAAAAACAGGACTGAAGCATCAGAGCTTGATTCAACTACAAGTGCAAAAGCATGAACGCCTCCTCCTCCTTCGCACGTTTACTGTAAAGCTGGGGTTAATAAGAGGTTCTTCGAGAATGTGTTTATTTTTATCCTTCAAAATAGTTCTTCTCAAACTATCTTTGCATCAAAGGTTGTTCGAATGTATTGTAGAGTAGTTTTCACAGTGGAGGCTTGTATTTCAATAAGTCGGTCCTAAAAGGGTCCGACGTACAAAACGTTAGGATAGATAAATAAATTAATGACGCAGCAATCTAGTTGGGTTGGTTGATACTTTAATGTCCGACATCGATTGAATTCACCAACTCACTCTGAGCCCTTGACTAACTACTACTACTACTACTTATCTATGTGAGAGTTTATTAACAATAGAATAGGTATGTTTCAAATATAAGAGAATGCCAATGAAAAGATGGAATACAAATATAAAAAAAAAAATTTTGGATTAAATTAAAGATAAACTAAAATAGTCTCCACTTAACTGAAATAATCTAAACCTAACATTCATGCAAGACAATTGATGTGTCATATGGAATTTACCTGACAAATTTGGAAAGCATCGGATAAAAAAACCAGGGAGTTATCGTCGAAAAACGGACTTTTTTAAACGTTTTTGTTTAACCCATTATTCAGTTTAAAATAAGCAGGATAAAAATAACACGATCTTATTTGTTGCATGATGGAATTTTTTTTGTGACATAAAATTTAAAGAAAAAGATAAAAAATAAGGACGTTATTCAAGTTTTTTTTTATTTTAAGTAGTACAAAATCAGGAATTTTCCTGTTCTTTTTCAATTTTTGTGTGAAGCCAGTGTCATTGGAAAACTATGAAGCACTCTACATAAAACGTGTAACATGAGCTATGTTTTGTATATTTTTTCGCGAACTAGTAGAAAATACAAGTATAGTACCCTCATCCACATGTAAAAAGAGATTAAAAATAATGGAAGGCCTAATAATAAAAAAGGAAAAGTCAACTCTCAATAACTTTGACTACGAACACGGCCGGTATGTACTGAACGTGTTTGTAATATAAAAACATTCCTATAACTTCAGACACATACAAAACAAACACACATACATTCAGTTAAAATAAGAGAGATAAATTGTCTTTGATAATGGCTAAAAGAATAGCCAAAATCACTCGGATATGCAGAACATTTTTATACAATTTGCGTACAGATAAGAAATCAAAGAAAGATTAAACAATCGCAGTGCCTACTCAATCGTCTTTAACGAAACATGTATAAAAGAGGATTAAATTTTTACCCAAATGCACAATATATATATATATATATATATATATATGGCGAGAGAGAGAGAAAAAAATAATTACGTATATATATATATATATATAAATCGATGGAGGAAAGAAAGCACACACACACACAATATATATATATATATATATATATATATATATATATATATATTGTCATCTTCAGACCAACACAAAATAAAATGTTTTCGTTTTCTGAAGAACGCAGCTCCAAGGTTTGCATTAGACAAAGTGTAGCATTCGACTGTGAGTGGGAAAGTAACACTTTCGTCGATTAAACACCCTAAACTCAATTACAACCATTTTCAATTCATGGCAGACATTGCGTCATTTCTTTTGCTATTATTCTGATCTCACCTCCTGTTGCTTATACATTAATTTACCCTTTCTTTTTCTATATTTTTGGCTTTTTGTTTTTCATCGTCTTTTCCTTCAGTTTATTACGAGGCAAATAATGATTAGCTTTTTAACTTCTTCAGCTATTGTACTCAAGTCATCCTCTCAACATTTATTGGTCCTTTCTTTCTTTTCACTTAACCACCAGGTGTAACTAACGAAGCAGATTGCCCTGGTAGATCGATATTAAAACAGGTTTTAACAAAGAAAAAAAAAGTGTGCAGATTTTAAGGAGGAGGCTAGCCGGACTTTGGTCATTAGTCAGTGGCTGGGCTTATGTGTCGAAATTGTAGATTTTTTTGATGAGAACTTGCTCTGTCCAACGGTGTTATTTTGCTTTTTGATTCACTTTCTGCGCAGAAACTCAGGAGCATCTTGTTTGAGGAATAAGATGTTCTATTTTGCCAAACCATTAAAAATGGGTATGTTAGAGTAACATAACCGTTTTTATTGCTTTGACAAAATAGAAAATCTTTGTAGCAAAAGGTTCTTCTTGTTGTACACTGCTATCGCTGCGGCCACGTTTACACTGTAAGAGCAGGAAGAAAAATGACGCGATCAAGCTCAAACTAATATAACCTGGCATGTGAAGTAGGCAGTGCGACAAACCTAAAGATATGTTGTGGTAAAAGTGCAGATAATATTTCATTTACCCTCGTAGAAAAACTTTAGAAATGTCAACAGAAAATAGCACTCGGTCAATGAATATCGAATATAATGAAACGGCTCAAATCGTCCCTATCATCTGTATAGATTGGATGAAAATCTATTCGTTCTGAGCAGGTGTGAATAAAGAGCAGTCTTTTTATGAAATATTCTTAATTTTTAAGTTAGCAATCATATAGGAAGTTGGAAGCTTCAAAATAGGTCTTAAAACTAATCTGAGCTTGTAAATTTTAAAATGCTGACGGATTTTTGCAAAAATGATTAGCAGACGTCACTGAACTATGGGGAACTCTACCGAAGATCTTAGATAACTTAGATGCAAATATCATAAAGACAAGTCGATGAATTTTTCTCGCCAATATGTCCCGTATCAATAGACATTATAAAAAAAATCTGTCAGGTTCTTGCTTGAACAAAACCCGTTTAAAAATTCTTCTTTGTATGATCGGTTTTGAACACTTTGGGAATTACGTTTTAATTCCTTTTGTCTCAATGCCGTTTTCTTTGCTGACAACTATGAAATTATTTGATTGTGGTCTAAGAAAGGGAGACACGGTGGATTAATGGATAGCGGCTCGTATTGAGGAATCGGAGAGCCGAGTTCGAATTCCAGTCGAATCCATTACGTTCACTTACGTGCTAATACCCTTGAGAAAGGTATAAATCCTTTTCTTCTCCCTTCAGTTATGGTTAAATAGCAGGACACACCAGGTTCTATAGCTCGGTCTATCGCAGAAAGAAATGACAAAGTACTGCGGGAAAAAATCTGCCTCGTCAGTCATGTATCGAAAGATACATGATCGCCTAAACGTGTATCACTCATGGCACATATCTAACTGGTGTAAGAAAGCATTTAAAGGCTTTCAATTTGGTTTTGTAAGATGTTAGGGGAGGTTAGAAAATCTTTGTCATTTTACATCATTTTTTAATTTTGGAAACAGTCGAAATTCTCAAGGGTTAAAATGTAGTGAACAAGGTAAATAGTGTATATTCTAATAAATTTCTTAGTCGGAACTAGCAAAAAAATGCATTTTCTCTTTCTCAAATGATTCGTGAGAATCTTTCAAACTGTTTCCTTGTACCTATTCATTTATTCTGTCATTCGTCTCAGAATAACTCTTCGATTTAAACGCATGAATGTTCGCACTCTATCCAAATTTGTATCAGTGGTTCTTTGTTTTTTGGACTGACTTTTATTGCGTTATCTTGAACACTTTCACGTCTTCGTTGAACCATTATTGTATGAACACTTAAAGTGGGATGGGCTCGGTTATAGATGTATATCTAATTACCATGGTGACATGATAGCAGCTTTCCGTTAAATAAATTTTTAGATATGTAGAAAAAATAGGAAAAGAACACGTTAGGTAAATAATCTATGAGTTCTTTTAATAATTTTTGTTTTATTACAAAAAACAGTGCTCCACAGAATTAGAAAAAATTATAATAATCATATTTTGTTTAAATTTTAAATATATATATATATATATATATATATATATATATAGATAGATATATATAGATATATATTTATAAATATGTCATTGTAATTTATTGGGGTTGTTGTAACGTCTTCCTTTAAATGGTTGTTATCGTTCACCCTTAGCCATCTACATCTAGAAACGAGACGCGTTAAATTTGAGCAACATCCAGCCGACACACTGGGGTTAAAATAGGAAACTAAAATGATACATATGACACACTCATATCCTCTCTCCCACCTCACTTCGTTAACTTTTGCGTATACTTGATGAGGTCCGTAAAAAACGTGTGAATTTCTTTTCATTTTCATTTCATTTTTGGAAGTAAAGTCTGATGATCCAGAACCCTGTTAAAGGGGTTATGGTGAAATAGCTTATTACATGGAATCTTAACGTGGTCTGTTTTTTATTCAAACATATCTGCTCTGAATTTTACATTGAGCTCTCTGGATATCATCCTCCTCAGGTCTACCCATACGGATTACCTAAATTTGCATAAACTAATATATATATATATATATATATATATATATATATATATATATATATTATATGAGAGAATGAAAGTTCTATTATTCACAGCATTAATTTAAAAAGTTTTCAATACCGATAGTAGAGCAAATTTTATTTATTATAATTTTTTTTCATACAGACAAAAACAATTTACTCACTACAAACAAATGGAAAAAAGGAAGTGACATTTCACATGCGGTTTGCTAACAAACAGAATTGTTCATCCCTATTTTGGTTCTCACCAGTCGAAATGCAATTTTAAATGCACTGAAACGAAGTTGCATCTTTGTAGTTAGTAAATTGTTTTTGTCTACAAAAGAAATTTAATGTGTGTGTGTGTGAAAAAACTGAATTGTAATCAGCAACTTATATATGGTATATCATACTTTATTGTTTAAATCATAACGCGTTGGCTGATGCTAGTTTTCGAAAAATGCCTTGAAGTCTCAATGCAACGATTCTGTTGAGCCCTCTCCCTATTACACACACCTACATACATACATACATACACATCACTAATAAAATGCGTTTTGGTATTTGGACAGGGGCTGAATCTTTTAAAATATTTAAAATGCCATCGAATATCGTTAGATTGCAATTTGGAAAGAGAATATGATCAGTGTTAAGAGAGTTGAAAAATTCTAATTGTAGAAAAGAGGAAATCACGAAGAGTATAGCGAACCCTTCAGGCATGAACTTGTCTTAGATATGGTTTCGTTAGTTTCGAGACAAATTAACAGATATGTAGATTCGATAGTGCAGAGCGGTGTTATCATGTTATATTCTAAAGAGAAAAATGAACGCAGTGAAAACATAGAGAAAGTGTAAAGGAGAACGAAGTGTTTAAAATGGCGTACGTGTTAACAAGAGAATTGAAAAAAAAAAACATTAGGAATACAAATGAAACATTACTAACACATGTGGACGTGGGCTGCACAATCTTCACTTTCGAGTTTAGATAGAAGACATATTTTTCCGTTCTGCAGCCTCTTTCCCTCAATCGGAAAGTCGAAAGATTATCATTAATTTCCATGGACAATATTCTTATGAGCTCTATCCTTCACTTCCATCCGTCAGTAAGTTATATGCCGTGCGTAATACACGCTTAGACGATCATGTATCTTTCGATACATGACTGACGAGGCAGATATTTTTCCCGGAGTAGGTTGCCATTTCTTTCTGCAGTAGACCAGTTGACATCCAAGGCTATAGAACCCGAGAAGAGAAGAAGAGGATTCATACATTGCCCAAGGGTGTTATCAAGTAACTGAATGTAATAGATCTGACTGGAATTTGAATTCGATTCCTCTATCTGAGACGCCATCCATTACTCCACCGTGCCTCCTATCGCCATATGATATTCAGAGCTAAAAACATATATTGATTCCAAGACATCAAATGAAACTCATTTCCTATGTGTTCCAAATGTAAGTAAAAAGTTCGACTTAGCTATTTCCCCTCTGTATTGCCACGATATGGAACAGATTTCCGCCTTAGCACTTCACTGAAAACTACAATCATAACATCTTCAAAACAACGGCCATTCATTATCTATCGTCATTATCTTACCAATTTCGTTCCTATTACACACCTCATTAATCATTGTAATAGTAACCTTCTACCTTGAGTGGCTTTCGAATGTTGTGTAATTTTTTATATTAAAAACAGTAAAAAGACCAGCGAAAATGGAGTAAAATGAAAGAAAGTTTGAAAAGGAGTTAATAAAAAAGAGAAAAAAATGAAATTATGAAAGGTAAAAGGAAAGAGAAAAAAAACTAAATAAGTAAAGAAAGAAATATCTAAAAAAAAAAAAAAATAGATTGGAAGAAAGAACAAGAATGAAATTTAGAAAAGGAAGAATATATGTTCTTCATTTCTAATCTGTCGCAGCCAAAATTATTTTTTAAACCGGACTTAACTCAGGGTAATGATTTCCTGGATTCATACAAGGAAATTGTTGAAAAAAGAACGAGCTCACACAAAACAGGATCATAAAGAAAGATACTGGCGGGCTCTCCGTGCGGCCCCGTATCACAAAAGGGGTGAACGAGGGTCACAATCCCGCATCTTGACATTTTGGAAGACGTTAAATCTGACGGTGAAACAATATAGACGACAGAACGAGGATATGTATGATAAATGCTATTTTATTCAGGGAAAGAAAAAAGATGGTCGGAACGGTGGATTTAGAAGTTTTAGTGCAGGCATTGATGGTCGAGGTTGGTGTTGGTAGTTGCTAGGATCATCGTATATATTGGGGTTGAAGCTGATGTGGGTTGTTGCCAGGATGATCGCTAAATATGGTTGTTGACATTCATGCCAGGATGATCGTTGTTGGTTGTTGAAGCTGAGTCGTTGCCAGGGGTGCCAACTTGTTGCTGTAGTTCGTTTTGCCAACTTGTTGTTTGTCATTTATTGGAAAGGAGAGAGCGGGGGAGGGAGAGAGAGAGAGAGAGAGAGAGAGAGAAAGTTCCAACTATCGTCAAGTTGGCAGACAAAAAATGGGAGCGTAACTTAAACACAGCCCGTTGATCGGCGTCCTTAAAATAGTGGCCTGCGTAGCCGACCGTTTCTGGTTGCCGACCGCCTCCAAGAATCTAGTGAGAAATCACTGTCTTGTGACATGGGAAACCAGCAAGAGAAATTGGCTAAAATAACCGAAAAAGTCTCTATAATAAAATACTACGAGGTTAGCTAAAAGAACTAAGGTCTAAAATGACTAGTAGTATATTACAACTAGGTTTGTAATATAACCTAACTAAAAGGGGGATTTAGTCCCTCCGACGTGTTAACAGTGTGTAAGGAGCATGAATGAGAGGTCAAGGTCGAAATGACCTGTTCCTCTGCCGGTTCAAGGATAGAAGGAGGAGGTAACTCCGACAATACCATAATTTAATAACATGAAAAGTAAGAAAAGAAAAAAAAAGATGGAAAGAAAGAGTTTGTTTTGGGTGAATATGCGGTAAATGGGGCATTTAACACAAAAGCTACAATATCATGTATTCCTAGGTCAATAGAATTCCTATGGTACTTGACTGCTTCAAATTCATTATGTCGATATTTTCAGATAAAAAGATTTAGATTGATCGACAAGTTTGTAGAAACAGAACGTCCAAATTATTGGATAATTTCAGTGTCCTTCCTGTTGGATTTCGGACACTAGTTGTTAAGCAAAATGCTTACCCGTTCATCGAGTTTAACGTTTCATATGCTGAGAATATATCCGTAATTCATACATGTAGTAAAGTTAGTTAAATCTGCTTGTCTGGAGAGATAATTGCAGGAGTTGATATCCGATTCATTCGACGGCTTTCTTCCAACTGTTGAATATTTGATTTTGGCGCCTCCGCGTCTATTCGGGGTCATGTGACCTATTATGGGGCCGAGATGGAAGATATCAGAGACTAATCGTCCGCCCACTGCTGTCACGGTTGTAGAGGGAATTACATCGGCACACTCTTACCGCATGCAGTATATAGAATGAAGGAAATGGAAGAAAAAAGAAAGAGAAAAACCAGTGTTTTTAACTATAAGATGACAGATAGATTAGTCTTTCTTTCTCTCCTTTAATACACAAATCGTAACAAGCACGTCAGAGATTCAAAGACTGAACTAATGACCACTATGGGAAATTAACCTTTTCTAATTACGCCACTAAAGCGAAGAATTACTGTGTTGTATTCTTGGATGTCAAATCAGATGGATTTGACATTTTTTTTAATTGCTATCACCTCGTGCAAGGGAGTAAAGCCAGTAGGACACAAGCGTTTGCAAGGTATGGAAGAATTAGGAACAGAAACATTAATAATGAGAGGGAAGAGGAATGAGTAGTTAGCGATTGACATTGCATTTAAATTTTGGAAGGTTAAAGTTGGCTGGAAATCATGAAGCCGGAAGGGAGTTCCGCAAGCTTCGGAAAAGTCAAACGTTTTAGTTAAACACGTACGGTTCCAAATTAGTCACACGCAAGAAAAAGGCCCCCGAAATTAGTGAATATTTTTTCAGGGTATATATAGAGGTTTCAATCCGTAATTTATAAAAATGTAAGGATACTTCTGAGTTTTCCACGTCTCTATTTCTCTCTCTCTCTCTCTCTCTCTCTATATATATATATATATATATATATATATATATATATATATATATATATGTATGTATGTATATAAATAAAAAAAAAGAACAGCAAGATATATAATCCGGTGTTCTTATAGATATTTTTATTTTTAAAAAATAGTGCTCAATGTAAATTTTAGAGCATTGATATTATAAATTAATTGATTTAAAATATGTTTTTTTTCGCTACACAGTTCTAACCATGTTTCAAAAATGGAAGCTAAAAGCCACGAATTTAATATATATATATTTGAATAAAAGCAGACCACTTTAAGTTTCCATGTAATAAATTATTTCACTTATTATGTGATGAAATAATTTATTACATGGAAACTTAAAGTGGTCTGTTTTTATTCAAATTTATTTGCTCTGAATTTACATTGAGCTCTCTGGATATCATCCTCCTTGGGTCTACTCATACGAATTACCTAGTTTTGCATAAACTATATATATATATATATATATATCACATAAGTTCTCAAAAAATATATAACATGCCATCGAATAATGTCGGGGATGGTATTTATATATTCGTTCCATTCACGAAGGTATTTTTCATCTACTAAACCATAGTGATAATCTGTCTATTTTATTCACTATCAATGTAGTGTACATGGAGAGCAAGGTTTTACCTCATTTTCAGCGCCATTAAGTCTGTCTGAAGATGCGTTGTCCCGGTTACTGACACCCTCATGGAATTGATGAGATCTGTTATTAAAGAGACAGACCACAACATGTAAACATATGAAAAAAAAAAAAAAGAACTTCATTTCCTTTCATGTTTTGTTCATTAATAACATTTATTCGTAAGCTTCGGGTAGAAATCCTTGCCATGCACATGTTTGAATATCATCCACTGCCTGAAGAAAAGTTCATCAATATTCTTGCTAATCGTGCCTAAGGGAAATTCAAAACGAAACAGTATTGTTTTAGATAAAACATAGACATATATGAAGAGACTGGTATAGAGTTATCAACAAAATGCCATCGATTTTTACGAACTGTGAAATATATATATCCAAATGTAAAAGAACGAAGCATAAGATTTCAACATCGTGATTTCCCAATTAATGTAACGCTAGAAAATTTATATATATATATATATATTAAATACGTCAATGTCTGATCCTTACCCCACTTCCTTACTATTATGTATTGTAATAAAAATAAATTTAAAAGCATTCCTATCTCTCCCTTCCCTCTCTTATTTCGACTATGTCTGTCATACTATCACTCACCACTCTCTATATCACTTTACATCAACTTAATACTACCCTTCAAAAGTGTAAAAAAATTATGTATAAATTTAAATTCATTTTTTCACGCTTGAAAGTGTGGTCTAATGAGTCAGGGAAAAAGAAATTCCTTGGGAAAATAAATTATAACCATGGATTTAAAGTTGTTTGTTTTTCATTAAATTAAATTAACGGCTGTGATTTAACATTGAGCTCTCGGTTTCATCCTCCTTGGGATTATCCATACGTATTACGAAGATTTTCATTATGATTTGATATATATATATATATATATATATATATATATATATATATATATATATGAACGTAAATAAGACTTAATTTATAAGTTGACATTCATGTGCTCGTCATAAATAGACAAGTTGTTATGCCTCTCATAGCAAAACCTTCACAGAACATTTAGAAAACACGGGTATTCTGCTGTCTACTTGGTTCATATTACACGGAATTACTAATCAAAGGTTTTTCAATTGACAAAGATTTCTTTTCAACTTTATAAAAATTTGCACGCAGATTTTTCATTTAATTAATTTTACAATCGTTTCATGATAGAAAGATTGGTGTAAAATAAAAGGAATCCTATAAGGTATGCTCTGATTTTTTTTTCTTTTTATTGACTGGGTGAAATCTAACGGAATACTGAAAACCATAAATAGGTGACTTAAAAGTGTTCAAATGCTATAACGATTATCATTAACTTAAGTTAAATTTTGCATCATGCACGGTTTAATATCGGTAACTGCAAATTGAATTTCGAATTTTTTTTTTACTTCAATAAAGGAATCAAAGAGAGTTACCTGATTGATCGGGACTGTTCATGAGCAGTGCACTGCAAACAGTGGCTTCAGAAATATTACCCCATAAATTAGATTTTTTTTTAAGCTACAGGGAAAAAAAGCACGCAGACACTCCATCTAAGGAAAAACTGAGACGACAAGCTAGGAGAGATAACTTGCCTTTTAGAGCAAACATTGAATATTTTCCTATGACTGTTTATTGGCATTTCAATGCAATGGGAAAGTTAAACTTATCGAACAATAGATTCTACAGGAATTGATAGAAAAGCAGAAATATCGTCGATTTGAGATGCGTCCATCATTGCGTAATCAGGTCAATAACGAAATTCTATGTTGTAATCTACGAGAGAAAATAAAAACTTATCCACACTTTCGCCATGACGTACGTGTTATGAGTTTGGATAATTTTTTACTTCCCTTTGTACTTTGAATAAAGAAGTTTAAATATCTGAAGAGGTAGATTAGGTTTAAAACTCCTGTCTCCAGTCAGGATTGTGTTTACTGAATTAAAGCGTTGATTCGAGAATCTGGGGACATAGTAAGTGTGAGTTCAACCCCTAGGCTGTGCTTACATAGACTCAGTGTAAACAGGTGAGCAGTAACGGAGTAGCACCAATTAAGAACTAAACGATGTATACCTACAGATGATCAACAGAATGAGAACAAACCTACCGAGGATTCAGTTCGAAAACCCAAAGTTATCAGGATCGAGAAGTACTTAATTAAAACCGAACGGTACAATGGACAAAAAGTTGTGATAATAACAGCAAAAGTGAGGACAGTAACCGAATTTAAATAAAGGTAAATATTGTAAATAAATACTGAGCAGTTTCTAACTCGATGATTGTCACCTCCCGTTAATCAAGCGGTGTAAAATGAACACCACAGCTACGCTACCTGTTTGCCTATTGTGTCACGCATGTCATCCAGTTGATTTAAATTCTACAATTTGGAGAAGAAAAATATCAAGTACACTGCTTTTACCAATTAGTATTTTCCGTTTTATTTTATGTAGTATATATAGGTAAATAGGAGTTTGGCTATATTTTGGTACTGATGACTTCTTCTCTGTGTCGTGTCCCTTCAGGGTGATTATGGCACTCCACAATTTCCACTCCGATGTAGCTCTAATAAATTTAGTCTTGTTGATATTATTCCTAAATTCTGTTCTACTAACCATTTACACAAGCAAGTTAGCGAGGATATGCACTATTTTCCTCTGCCCCCCTTGCTTTCAATATGTCCTGTAAGTGTTAAATTTTCTAAGCTCTCTTTCCTCATTATATGCTCTAGAATTATCAATTGTCTCTTTATGATGTTTCTATTTTCTATAGTTCTACGTCTGTACTGTTCAGTCCATAGTTTCCTCAGCATCCTTCTGTAGAACCATATTTCCGTTGTTCTATGTATCTTCTTCATACGTGAGAACATTGTTGACCTATTTTCGAGCTTGATTGACATCATTATTATTATTAGTAGTAGTAGTAGTAGTAGTTATTGTTGTTTTAGTATTAGGATTATTATAATTGACATTTATCTTTTGGTTGAATTTCGACGTCGTTGCTGCTTATATCGTCGACAATATAACTCCCAGTTCGCCTTTTTGGTCATTTTGATTCGATCTTACCAGATCGGCTCTAACTACTCACGGCCGGATTTTCTAATGTAAAATGACGCTTACCCCCTGAGAATGGGCAAATTCGACACTGGCGGGAGGCTGAATGTGCTCGTCTAGAGAATAAATACGGTCTTTGAATTCTCTCCGATGGAACACATCGTCAACGGCACGTGATCAAAATAGGCAAAAGAAGAAAATAGACACGAAGGAGAAATGCGTAAAGTAGATAGAATTAGATCAATTCGTACTAGACGGAAAATATTGACTAAAATGATAATCTTCTAATAACTGATAGGAAAAAGAATAATATAAAAAATTAAGCGATGATTGCGAATACAAACAATAAGGAAGAAAAAAACTAAGTCTTCTGGTTCCTATTTCGTATCAGTCTTTGCACTATCGTTATTAGATATAAGATATTAAGATCAATAATACTTGCAAATTTTGACCTGTGTCATAAATCAGTTTTCAGTCCAAAAGCAAATCGAGAGTTGTAATACTTATTTTCAAGATGAAGAGGACCTCTTTATTTTTTCTGAATAAATATTTGTTTTTTGCCTCCCGTTTGAAACAGTGGAAATCTTTAAGTATATTATACTAGTGGAAGTACCTAAGCTGAATAATGTCAAAAACAGGGCCGCATTTTTTTTTTTTTTTTTTTTTTTTATGAGTGTAAAATGTTTTCGAATCAATGCAAATGTCAGCTGGTAAAGTGCTGTTTCCGTCAGAATCAAGTTATCATCTCCATGATTATTCCAAAACGGAAACACGACGCAATTCTTTATACGGATAAAGTCAAAATGAAAACTTAGCCAACGCGTTTCGTCCTCTGATGAACTTTATAAAAGCAAATGTAAAGATTTTCTTCAGCAAGAAGTACTTAAACACAAACTTATAGAAATAGTTTGTTTTTCAGAAGTTTTAAAATTAAGAACGCCCATAAATAGTTCCAATTTGCGGTCGTTCGTTTCGAAAGAGTAGGAATATTAGATCTAATATAAATTCAACAGAAGTCTCAAACACCTGCCTCTATTGAGCGTTTCGACGCGAAAGTCTTGAGTCGGCCGTCTGAAACATTTCTTGATTTATTGAATATGATCGCTCTGATTATCTACTGAGCATTTTTTTCTTTCCTTCTGAAACAAAAACACGTTCAATTCTCGTAATTTTTGTGCATTTTTAAAAATTACATTATATATATATATATATATGAAAAAATGATATATATATTTATATATCAATGTCACGAAATAATACATCAAATGCATTGGTTGTCCACCGTCACGAGACTTACCACAATTTTGTCACAAAAAATGCTACCTAGATCAAAGGAGAAATAATTCACTTAGACGAATATGTTTATAGAGTGCACTGATCGCAAGGTCATTCACAGTAATGTTTCGCCCTGGCTCTTAGAATATTTCACCATTCCTGGCAGAATTTCTATTCTCAGAGGGTTGGATATCTAGTAGCAAAAGAGATGGGAAGAAAAAGAATCAAAATGAAATCTGCTAGATGAAAAAATATAAAAACGTTGAATTTACATCTTCTCGTTCGTGCGCATGTCTGTCATGCACCAGCATAACAAATTCAATGCGATAAAGTCCTTACGGACGATATGCACAATTCAGTTCTTGCGTCACAATGGAAAACTTCTTCTAATTTGTCATTATTTTTTTCTCATATATATATATATATATATATATATATATATATATATATATCAGATTTCGACATTTTATAATTTGTTTTTTAGAAATATTTAGTAAATGCTCTGTTTATAATAAACAGTTATTAACATTTACCGACCTGAATGTCCGATAAATTTTCATAGAGAATATGCGTCCTCCGACCTTGCTAACTGTGGCGTAATCGGTTATGGCACGTCTGGCTATATGACGGTTCCGTATAGGATACAGGTTCGATTCCCGTCGGAAGACGCATTTTTTCTATGAAAATTTTTCGGACATTCAGGCCGGTAAATATTATTAATACCAATTATTATAAACAGAGCATAACTTAAATATTTTATCTATAAAAAAATATAAACATAAAATTTATTGATTTTAAAAAATAATTGTCTGACTTTCATAATGTGTAATATATATATATATATATATAGAGATAGATAGATACATAGACTCCCATAACTACGTTTGTGAAGCAGGAAACTGATAATATAGAAACGTCTATTATGAAAACATTTTTTGTTAGAACATTTTTTCATTATTCACGTGTGTCAACATTTATTTTCCAAGGTACTTGGCATGGAGATGTACTCTGAATTTGTTTACCGTAATTGCGTCAAGATTTTCATCGGGTTTACTAGCATAAAATATAAAAATGAAGTAGATTCCATTTATTTATAATAAGTTTGCTAAAAAAATGTATGCCACAAAATATAGAATATCTATTTGAAGGGGAAAATGTTTTAATTGTTTAGATTTTATTATTGAATCACACAAATATTTTCTATTACAAAAAAAGTAGCTGAAGCTAATTACAAATGTTAATAGTTCTGATAAAATGTGTTACCGTATTCAATATGGAGTTTCATTTTATGCATGAATCCATTTCATCGGAAATAATGAATAAACAAACAAAAAAATCCCAATTACGCACACACAAGACACACACACACATATATATATATATAATTCACGTAAAAATTTCAATTTAATCGCTTAAATGACGTCACCATGAACAAATTGAAATTGTTCCATCAAATGTGAGAACACAGGAATAAAAAAAAAAGTTGCTTAAATATACAATATTTGAAAACTTATGCATCAACATTTGAGAGTTATCAGAAAGAAAAAATAGTATATAATAAATATGAGCTTTGGCAAATTTACAGTTAACGTAAAACAACTAATTCGAAGATTTGGAAAATTATATATATATATATATATATATATATATATATATATATATATATAGTTTACGAAAACTAGGTAATCCGTATGGGTAAACCTAAGGAGGATAAAATCCAGAGAGCTCAATGTAAATCCAGAGCAAATAATTTAAATATATATATAAATATATATGAGAGAATGAAGTCCTAGTGAGCTAGGAACTTTTATCTCCTTTCAAATAAATGGATCGTTCCTTATTTTTTATCTTCTATCTTTCTTTATTAAGCACTTCCCATTTTTTTTCTTACCTTTACTCGATTTTGTTTTTTTATTTGGACTATGAAATTAATACAAAATATTAATTTTTTATCCCCTCGGATATTTTTAATTATTTCTTTTCTTTCAATTTTTTTTTTTATTTATTTATATTTAATATATCCTTATTTGCAAATTAATTTATCCTTTTATAAATAAAATATAATTAACATAATATACATACATACATACATATATATATATATATATATATATATATATATATATATATATATATATATATATATATATATCAATATTCCGTATAAAAAGATGAAGTTGCAGAAATATATTACATAAGAGAAACAATCAAAGCCAATAGCTGCAGTGAAATATGCTATCTTATTCACAATGATTGAATTATTAGTTTTTTTTTTAAACAACTGACGAACATAGTTATTAACATAATATATATATATATATATATATATATATATGAAGAAAAATATACGGAAAAACAAAATTCTAATATGCAATTATGCTGTTTTAATGTTAATATGATGTCAACGTATTAGGATTTTTGTTTGTTTTTCCGTATATTTTTCTTCATACTGTCGGATCTATATCCATATATTTGCTTACATATATACATATATAGTGGCACCCCCAAAGAGATGGCATAGATGCTTAGTATTACGTAAGAGACGCACAGACCCAGGGAATAGCTGCCGCTTGACACTGTATCGAATTAATCAATCAGTTTGAATTACCCAGGAGATTTTGCTTTTAAAAAATAAAATAGATGTCCCAGTTCTCTTATATTTTTCAAAATAAAAATCTTGTGTGTCTCTCTACTATATCCAATAAATACAAGTGAGAAAATACGTAACGGTCTTTTATAAAATTAAGTAGAATAATGGTGTGGTCTATCGAACAGAAAGCATAATTAATTCCTGAAGCATCATATATTGCACACTGACCTTACGTAAAATGCGTAATAATATAATATTATAATTAAAAGAAAGCTTTATTCTCTTTGACTACAAGAAGGGTATTTAAAATGAACCAGGGTATCAAGTTGTCTATTATTTATAGATTCAAAGTCCCCACAGTACTGAAATCAATGAAAAAGTATCTATGATGAAAGTAGTCTAAAAATGATACTAAATGATCTCATAAATTTAAAATATAGACAGCGTACGAGGCAGTTTAGCATTTAAAACCTGTTTTGAAATATATGACATTAAAGCGAGCAAAACCAATGGCAAGTGAGCAATCCCAGTTCCGCAGTCGATGTAAGTGGATAGTTTCCCCAAATCAAATATATGAATATTGTTTTTTTAAAAAAATATCA